>VWZZ01000623.1:0-78159 GCA_013399095.1 Psophia crepitans
CCGAGGACAGGCTAACAGGCCTGGAGTTCCTTCCCTCCCGCATGTCTACCACATCACACAGCTTGGTATCGTAGGCAAACTTGCTGAGGGTGTGCTCAATCTCCGCTTGGACATTGAGCCATTGATCACAACTCCGAGTGCAACCATCCATCCAATTCTTTATTCTATGAGTGGTCCACCTGTCAAATCCATGTCTCTACAATTTAGAGACAGGATGTCATGTGGGACAGTGTCAAATGCTTTGCACAAGTCCAGAATAACCAGAAATCAATTAATGGATCAGAGGGAGAAGCAATGGAAAAACACTTTTCAAAAGCCACCATGACTTGTCCAGCATCATGTAACAACGTGGCAGAGGAGTAATAACTGACAAACTCATGGAGCAATGCCCAGATACCTCTGCTGACAGACTGTGCCCTCTACCAGCACTTCGTTCCTCATTTGTCATAGATGAACCAACTTTCAAAAAGCGGGAAATATCTTTTTTACTACCCTACCTTCATCTTTATGACTCCTCGCTTAAATAATACGCTTTCTTCGGTAGGTAGGAATAATTTTGTGTATCTATATTCCCTGCAGAAGGCAGCAGCTGATTAATGAACCAAAATAGCCCATAAATACGTGTTATGAACAACACATATGCCTCTGTCAGCCTCTGAGGACGCTGTTAGGGCAGGCACTGAGCCAGAAAAAAGGGGCAGTGCCACGCTGTAGCTCTGATAAAGCCAACTCCAGCAATCACCCCCATATTAATAAGCCCAGACACAGCTTTCACGCCCCCAGTAAAGGCACTTGAGAGGCTCTACAAAATGGGCCTGAATGAACTGGCTCTAGAAACCCAGTCATCCTCCCAAACATGGGAGGAACCTTAATTAAAAAAAAAAAAAAAAAAAAAAAAAAAAAAAAAAAAAAAGACTGCATTTAGATAGCCTCTGCAAGGAGATGAAAATTGCACTACAAACCAGTCTTTGATTACATACCTGACCTAAGTCAAGTGATTGAGAGGCTGATTAGCCTCTTGAGCAAGTCTGTGACGGGAAAGGCGAGCACGGCTTGACAAAAACACACCCAAATGCTGAGCAGGGGTGGCAAGGGGGTCATTCCCGTAGCTGCTGCCCCTGCTCCGTGCTCTCAGGTCACAGAAGCCACTCCACCTTCACCAAAACCAGAGAGAAGTGCGTGTAATGACAGGATGGAAAGGATGACTCTAGCAGCTGTACACAGTTGTATATTAACTCACTATTACTACCAAGAGCTAAAAATAAAGCAACTTAATTAGGATGAGTAACTGTATCCATGTCACACAAATATGAAGGAGAGTTGTACTTGCTTTAAATTAAGTTCCTTAAATTAGTCATAACAAAATTCAGAGTGAATATACCAGCCAATCCATACATATTTGCGTAGACAAAACTGGATCCTTCACATACTCGTTATATGAGGTATCACAAAAACACTTTCATGCATTTCAATCTGCTGCACTAACATGATACACTGAATAAAAATAGAAAAGTTTAAATAAATTGCAATAAAATTTAGCACTCTCAGTTTCCCAGTAACAGTTTCTCAAAAATGTGTGTGTTATGTTAAAATACAAGGTGAATATTGACTCATTAACAAAAATAAAAAACAGATGGAAATATGGTTAAAATAAACCAATCTTTTACATAAAGGAATCTTTATTTGTATGTAACAACTGAAAGTATTGACCAAAGCGGGGATAAATAGATAAATCAGTTTAAGGATAAAGATAAATACTCTTTTAGCTGGATAGTCCTTTATTATCTTCTTTTTAGTACACATCACCAATTTTGTCTTGATGATATTCTTTGTTGCTTTTCAAGCTCTCCTAGAAAATAATTTTCCAGCATTAGCTGTTAAAAACTTTTAATGACTATAGGTTCAATTGCAATTTACTGTCTAAATAAGCAACTCAAATCCCATGTGGAATTTTTAAACTCTCATTTAAGACCAAACCTGTTTACAAACTACACCGTATTTTCTGAAACTGTTAACACTTGAACATTTGTCAGAAAACAAAATTATATCTGTGACAGGTTCATTACCAGGTATGAGTCACTAATAACTACCGTTCTTCAAGAAACCTCTCACACAGTCTAGCATCCTTAATATCTACTGTGCAACTGCATGGAAAAGCCACCATCCAAGAGGGTCTGCAATACAATTGTCACCATTTTACTTCAGTGACAGCATCTAAGTAGCAAATACCTCTCCCACACACCTCTGGTTGTGCTCCGAAATCCACAGGGTCCTGCAGGGCGGCTCAGCTTGGCAGCAGAGGCAGGCAGATGGGCAGTGTGAACACGGGGGGGCCACGCTAAGAGGAACAGTTACAGAGGCTGTGGTTCCATGGACATTTCTCACAGCCTACTTAGAGGCTTCCTGGATGATGAAGACCCATTCTTTGCTCCCACAGGCGACTGTCATATAATAGCTTTCATAAACAGACCCATTTTTAGATTAATTAGAAACAGAAAGGGCAAAGAAACCCATTTGGAAGCTGTTCACTAACAATTAGAAAAATCACTTTCTGATTTCTAGCCTGGGTTTGTTCATAGTCAGCTTATACCCTTCTGTTCTTGCGCTAACATTAACCTTTAGCTTAAATAGCTGTAAACTTGCCAATATTTACTCCTCTGCTCTATTAGTACAAGGCAGCAACATCCGTTCTCAGCTTCCAGTCTGCTAAGCTGAGCCATACTCGTCTGGTCTCATCTCACACATCCTCAGCACCTCTCCTCCCAGGACTGCCCCAGTGTCCCCTCTCCCACTTCTTTAACCTGTTCTCTGACTTTTGCAATAGCTCCCATCTTCTCTGAACCTTTTGCTGGTTTCCTACATGGCATGTTAGAAATGGCAACGGGATGAGGTTTAATGTGGCAAAGTGCCGGGTCCTGCACTTTGGCCACAACAACCCCAGGCAGCGCTACAGGCTGGGGGCGGGGTGGCTGGAAAGCTGTGCAGAGGAAAAGGACCTGGGGGTGTTGGTTGACGCTCGCCTGGCCATGAGCCAGCAGTGTGCCCAGGTGGCCAAGAAGGCCAACGGCATCCTGGCCTGTATCAGGAATAGTGTGGCCAGCAGGAGCAGGGAGGTGATTGTCCCCCTGTACTCAGCCCTGCTGAGGCCACACCTCGAGTGCTGTGTCCAGTTTTGGGCCCCTCACCACAAGAAAGACATCGAGGCCCTGGAGCGTGTCCAGAGAAGGGCAACGAAACTGGTGAAGGGACTGGAGCACAGGTCTTATGAGGAGCGGCTGAGGGAACTGGGCTTGTTTAGTCTGGAGAAGAGGAGGCTCAGGGCAGACCTTATTGCCCTCTACAACTACCTGAAAGGAAGTTGTGGTGAGCTGGGGGTCGGCCTCTTCTCGCAGATAACTAGTGACAGGACAAGGGGGAACGGCTGCAAGTTGCGCCAGGGGAGGTTCAGGTTGGAGATGAGGAGAAATTTCTTCTCGGAAAGGGTGGTCGGGCATTGGAACGGGTTGCCCAGGGAGGTGGTGGAGTCACCGTCCCTGAGGGTGTTTAAGGAAAGGTTAGATATGGTACTTAGGGACGTGGTTTAGTGGGTAATAGGTGGTGGGTGGATGGTTGGACTAGATGATCTTTGAGATCACTTCCAACCTTAATGATTCTATTCTATTAAGGAAATGCAGACAGATGAGACCTACTCTGCCCACCTGGTCTGTCACAGTGTAGCACAGAGTATAAAGCAGCATTTAACTGGTGTTTTTACTAATTTCCCATTTGTCAGGCAGTAACGCTTCCTAGCCTCACTCACTAGCGAGGGCAGACTAAATGAGCCTATAGTTACCCAGAACAGCCCTGTCTTCTCTCTTCCAACACTTGACTGGCTTAAACAGGATCCTCCTGCTTTGAGCAGGATACTGCCATAGGCCAGAGAACAGCACGGCTGCTCACCTGGTGCGACACCTCCCTGCGAGCCTGAAGGCACAAGCCACCCTGTACAGCAAGAGACTTGCTGCCTACGGCACCCCAGGAAATTAGCACTCAGACTCATCACAGCCATTCCAGCATCTGGTACCTGCACGCTTGAGCAACAGATGAAAATCGTAAGCTACATACATTTGGGATTTCACCCCAGCTTCGTGCCTATATTATCTTTAGCTTTATAGCACACAAAGGATGAAGCTGTCAATGTGCTCAGGAAATTCTCCCTGCTGAACAGACATCTGATACGTTGATGTTCTCAAGCGCCTTTCAGCAGAGGATGCACGTTACAAACCCAGCTCACAAACTGCCAGGAAAGGCTGCAGGCATTTCCTTACAGATTCAAAAGCCAAGGAGAAGCGGAGCTGTTCTCACCTTTACCATATGTAGGTTTCAAATGAAACCAATGGGGAACCACCAAAAAGTGCTTTTGAAAGTGCCAGGGACTAACCGTCACAGCAATGGAAACGAAGGCACAGCTTGACCCAGTTCAGTTTCATCTGATCAGTCCTCCACCATGTCACAAAATTGTTCAGACCCTAAATACAAGCAGACAGTTGGTGGCTATTATATGGCTTAAAAATCCTACTCAGATGCCCAGAAAAGAGTCTGGATGCAAAGAAAGTTCTTGTATCACCTGGCAAGAACTGTATCTTAATGGGCAACATTCATTTGCTGTACGACAAAAGCTTCTAGTGGCTTGAATTCAATAAATCATTGACATTAAAATGTGCAGAAAATAAAAATGCTACTCTATTTTACATACTGCCTAGCACCAGCTAGAATTGGAGTCCTGCTGTCTTCAGGCATTAACAGCATTTTGACTTCCAAATGGCACTTTTACAATGGAGGGGGGAAAAAAGCCAAAGCAATCATCTTACTTAAATCCAGATGCACAGTACTAGAAGATTCCAATTACAACAATCCTTACACAACTTTGAAAATTAGCTCAGAAGCACGCGAGGCACCACAGCCTTACATCTAAACAAGTTCTGTAACCATGCAGCTTGGAAAACAGAAACAAGTGAAAGAAGAATAATGCTAAAAGACAGAATTATCATGTACCAAACCCTTTTTTTTCTGACCTATGGCCTTTTTTATGAACTTAGGATATTATTCAAAGTGTTTGCTAACGTTGCACCAATAGTTAATGTTTCGTGCTCTCAGACAGTGCTGGTTAGTTCATCTTTTCAGCAAGTCTTGTGCTTTGTAAGCCAAAGACCACTGCTATCTCTCTGGTGCAGCATTTCTTGTACAGATTGCTTCAGTAATACACAACACTGGGAAATATCCCCTCCTCCCACATAGAGCCTTAAAAATAAGAGTGTGAAGTCTGGCTCTCCCAACAGCCAATGCTATTTTTAAGGGCTGCGTATGTGGCAGGTAGGAGTCCCCCCACCCACTTCTCCCACTGCACCCCTATTCTGAGCAGGACGAACAGACTTACTCCAGTGCTAGAGGAAGCGCTCTCGGCTTCTACTGATGAGCACCATGCCTGAGTGCCATGTTGAGGCGGTTAGGACACCAAAGGTTTCAGTGCCCCACTCCACATCAGATAGAAGCCTCTATCAACAGAGCTTGCTGTTGTAACTCCTTCTGACATTACATCCCAAAAACAAGGTGCAAAGAGGCGAGTCTTGCATAAGGCGGCAACGGTTGCCTCAGCTTCAACGTTTTGAGTATTCTTCTACGGCCTTTGATGCATACTATTTGAGGGACTTGGTCTACTCTCCAAACATATATGGGTTTCATTTTTCTTGAAAGCTTCAGACAACTGCTGCAGCAGGTCCTGGGAAGGAAAAAGCACTTGCTTGACAAAGCATTTGAAATGTCGTGGCACAAATGCAAGATAGGCAGCACCAGGCCGGGGAAAAGAGTTTACTGCAGTTCATCCCAATTCAAAAGTGCTCTGTGCACACAGATAGTTCCGTCAGCCCGTAACACACACGTCACTTCTGGAGATAGCACAAACATAAATTTTTGTGACCAGATTGCCTAAGAGAAACGATGCCAGAGACAAAAAAGGCAGCAAATCTGGCTGCATAGTCTAATTGAGAACCTAGGAGCTTTACAAGACATCAGGTCACCTCTCCACATTGCCAGCCCACTGTTGCCACCCACATCTTGCTCTGATCTGAATGGAAAAGAGGTGAATAAGACACTTTTTTCTTCAGAAAACACCAACTTGCCTGAGTCAAAATCTGTTTTACAGGACCATGAGGAATTTGAAGAGGAATATTTCTCTGGTCTAAGATGTTCACACAGGGAAGACCCATTCCCTGGAAGAGTGTTACAGCTTCGCAGTCAACGCACTTTCCTAAAATGTGGGAAACCTATCTTAAAATCTCCGTATTGCCCAGTTTAGATCAGGAACTAGAGTCTTGTTACTTCCTTACTCTAGGTATATTCTAGTTTAAAGTGCTGGCTCTTCTGCAAAGGAGTCTCCCCTCTGTCATATTTCAGTCAATCTCAGAAAGTCACGACCAGAAGGTCTAACCCCCTACCCACCCGAAATAAACCCCACGCTTTGTGAAAGCAGCATCCACTTTCTATCCAGCCTCACTCCAGAAGTGAAACACTCACATATGAAGTGTTTCAAGCTGAAAAAAAAAAAAGCTCTAATGGCAGGCTATTCACATGTATCCCTGTACTGTTATTATGACCTTACAAGTCAGAGAACAGAAGCATACAGTTCAGCCAAACTGGATTACTTGAATTTAATGTGCAGTGCTGGCACAAAGTAAGAGATGCACCTGATTGTGGAACATCCTGTGTTTGTAACCTGTATCCCAGATGTCACATAAACACCTTCCATTCCTTTTTAAGGAAATCAATGGAATAAACCTTGCAAGAAAAGTATATTACACGTGCGTTCCCATTCAAAGGCTTCAATTTTGACTTAAAGATGTACAGGTTTACAGTATGAAACCAGAGAAACAAAGCTATAGTCCTGAATACTACTACAGATCGGGAAAAAAAATAAAATGTCAGGATTCTTTGCCTTCTCATGGAGGCTACCTCTTGGTCTTGCAAACCCACAGGAGACTTGCAGTGAAAAAGTAAAATAAGCAACCTACTCTGCAAACTCCTGCTATGACTAAGAAAACTCCCCAACTTCGGGTTCTTTGTAACGAGCAACAAGAAGGTATGGGTGAACTTTGTTGTCCTGAAGGGGATAGATGTCCTGGTGTGCCAGGAAATGCAGACTGTCAACACCAAAACTGGTTTTTAGCAGACATGAATAGAAGTTGAGCATTAGTACACTACACTACAACGTTCAGAGAATCTTGCAGAAAATCCTGTTAGATATTGAACAGGCTCCTAGCTGCTGTGGTCATTACAAAAATGACTCTGTGCTGCTGCACAAGAGAGCATTTATCTTAATTTTAACGTAACTACTCTAAAAAGGGCAAGCCTGCTGATTTTTCCCACTGGAGATAAGGTTATCAAAAAGCTACTCAAAAAGCACAACAGCAACTAATAAAGGCAAAACAGTATTTTCTTGTGCATACATACAAATAATTCTCTCTTTCCTGTAACATAACGTTTATTGCAAAGTAGATTGAAAATGTTAGTAGGTCTCAGAGACTCTCAGTAAGGATAAACAAACATTCATTTTATTCCAAGCAGTTGTAAATATTGCTGTGGTTTAGACAGTTGTTTTAGTTCCCAATCCCCCCTGCGCCCGCCTTGCGTGAGGAGGGGAAATTGGGGAAAGCAAAGGAAACCTGTGGGTTCAAATAGAAACAGATTTAATAAAAGAGTAACAATCTTAATAACACCAACACCAGTATAAAACACAGCAGGTTACACTCAGCCGACACAGGGCTGGTGAGCGGCCCCCCCCAGCAGTGAGTGCTGGTGCCGCACACAGCGAGCAGCGCAGCTCCAGCCAGAACGTGACAGTCACCACATCCAGCAGAGGAGGTCTCGGGAGCAAAGAGCAAGGCTCAGGAATGGGATGATGGGCAAGGCCCTCCAAGGGACGGCAGCCATCAGAGAGAGAGGGTCATCCCAGAGAACCTCCTAATTTGTAGGGAGTGTGACATTTATGGTGTGGAACCCTTCTGTTGGCCAGCTCGGGGCAGATGCCCTGGCTTTCGCCCCCCCCAGCTTCTGCACCTGGCTATCCCAGAACTGCTCAAGACCTTGATCACTATGGAAACCTGCATTCCACAGCTGGTCATAAACTAAATCCAAGTGGCTTATCAACTTTGTTGTCACACAATTAAGTGCTGCCGTCTGCTCTAAAGTGCAGCTTTTCTGTGCAGAAAATCAGTTCTATGATTCTATCCCAGCAAAACCAGGACAACAATGCAGGTATCTTAAGACATCTGGAGATGAAAAAAGCTTTTTGTCTGAGTACAGCATGTTACATGAACTTCCCATCACAGAAAGGCAACCAGAAGAGACAACAGACACAGGTTGTTCAAGCACCAGGGAATCATCCCGCACTACAAGCTGCCTTGGGAAAGCCACAAAGGGCATTAGGGTGTCCCACATGGCTTGCCAGTCTGCAAAATCAGATGCAACACAGAGAAGTAAGATGATGATGAGACAGCAGAAGATCTCCACTACTTTTGTATTTAAGTGCTTTCTAAATAATTATTGTTCTACAGTCCCTAATGGATCTGAAAGCTGCACATGCATTTTATAGATACGGTACACAGAAAGCATTCGACTGCCATTGCGAGCACAGCCGCCTGACAGCAGTACAGCTGACAGTGACCCTCGGATCACACCTCACCTACACAGACCTGGTCTCCTGTCTTGTGTAGGAACAGCAATTTCATGAGCACAAGGGTGTTCTGCAGATCCCCACCAACCCTGATCCCTGGCACATTCGGTCAGCAATGCTGGTATTTTGGTGGAGGTTAAAGATAACCTTCAAAAATACAGCAGGTAGAAAAGAAGGAAGACTGGAGAGGTAGTTTTTCTGTATGAAGAGAAGTTTCTAGTAACTCTGCTAGAGTCGCAGTGCTTCAGTTTGCTTCTTTGCCACTGTGTGGGAGGCTTTGAAAATGCAGAGCTTACTCATCTTCACGGGACTGATAAAAAGACACCTAGGCAACAAAGCTTAAGGGAAATAAAATGTTGAAAGTAAACTATTGCATGGACCATACAGTTCGTGAGAGGTAGAAAGGGACCGTTTCTAATCTTCTGGTGACTCGCTCAAATCCAGCACGTCCTCAGCTAGGACCTCCACCAGTGGACTTGTGTACAGTACATGGTTTTACTGACCAGAAAGCCTGGACTCGCAGCTGGAAAATGGGGGCAGGCAGATAACTTACAACCAAACCAGCAACCAGAACTGGCCCCAGTTAGTGCCTTGCTGGTCTCCTCTCAAGTGGAAGTCCAGAAATGGCTTTTCAGGGTACCCCACAGCTCCTTTTCAGGGCACCAACAGCTTGCTTTCTCAAAACAAAAATATGGTTTCACACTCCAAAATCACCAGTACAACACCCTCTGTGGACCAGGACTTTTAGAAGTGAGACCGTGGCCGTTCTTAAATATTTGCAGGTGCTTGATCAGAAGAGCTGACTGTGAAACCATGGCACATGGGAAAACAAGACTGAGGATTTGATCGGGTATCTGTAAGACTAGAGGAAAAGAGTCATTTAGTCCCTCGCTCCGGATGCTTATCGTACTCCAGAAAAACAATGCCATTAACTACATCTGCCATCTCAGTATGTGATCTAGTTACACAGCAGTCAAAAAGAACAGACTATTGACATTTAACAGGGAAAAACAAAGATTAAAATTAATATAATTGGTATAAAATGGTATCTAGAAGAAAAAACAAAGAGGAAACATCGCTCCAATGACTTTGATTTTGAAATGAAACCAAGTAAATTGATGTATTTTATCTCCTGACATAAAAGAAGAAAGACTTTTTCCCCCATAAACAAATTCAATATCAGTGGTCAAAATCCCAGACTCCATACCCTCTTGTAATATTTAAACATACTTGAAAGAATTGGTAAGAGAGGGAATTTGATTATTTGACTGAATTTTTGTTCTTCGCCAGTCTGCCAATTCTTCTGTGTTATACAAACCTCAGATTCAAATTCATGTTAACTTTAGAAGTCACACAGCCATGTCCCTAGCTGAAGGCTATTTCAGTTCAGGAGGGCTGGAAGTTGAAGGTGCAATAGCTATGTGTCTGTTCTTCTGGAAAAGAAGCTCCCACAGAGCGACTGCAGGAGACAAGCTATCAATTAATCCCTCCTTTGTAGACAAAGTTCTAAGTGTGAAGGTGAGAATTATTGAGTCATTCCTCTCAGGGCTGAAAATCCTAGTTTGGTTCTGGCATAATTAAGTTTCCTCTTCACAAATATGGAAAGAGAACAAGCAAAACAGCAGAAGTGAAGAAAAAAACGTGCATGTTACCACAAAGCTTTTTTAACATGCAGAATTACAAATTTCTGTGCCATTTTATAACTGTCAAGTCTTAATTAAAATACTATTTTTCTGACTCACGGTGCTGTAGGATGCATGTATATTATTCACATGAATATTAATCTCTTCCCAGGTAGGAGGCTGAATTGCTCAGGGGATTTATAATCACGTAACATATGGAAACTTCTTGAGTGTCCTTTCTTTAAAAAAAAATAACATAACTTTCTTTCAAATTTCAGACAGATCATTAACAATTAAGAGTCATAAGAAGGATTTCAGTCATCTTTGTGAGGGGAATCCAGCAGTTCAGACCCGTGAGCTGGAGCTCCACGTGTATTAATGAAATGAGATTGCACACAGAGGAAGGGGAACATGCAAACGAGCTGGAGGCATCACTTTGAACGTTAAGGACATAAGCAATTGCTCTAATCGCTGGAACGAAAGAGAAAGATACTCTCTAGGTAATGACAGAAGATAGTAAGATGTTAATAGGGTGATCAGAGAAATAAGATATCACCTTCTCTAACTACCCACAGAATCACCTGGTTAGACTACCATCACAGGGACCTTTAAAATGCAGATACCTACCTGGATAGTCTGTATTCATATCATGGACTTTTAAACAGGATCTAGGAATGAGCTGATGATGCAGAAGAACAGAGAGAAATGAGGATGCAAATGCATTTGAGAAAACTGTGATAGCCTTCCTGATACCTTAGAAGGAAAGGAATTGGACAAGCTAGAAAAAGCTATGTAATTCAAACACACAAACTAATAAAAACTGGGAAAATCAGTAGCTAGAATTCACAAGAAACAGCTTAAAGGACACGGGAGTTCAGGAAGCTGCACACAGTTAATAAACCAGCATTGACAGACAAAAATCACAAGCTATCCCAGTGAAGAGGAAGGAAAGGATATACAATGAGACACCTGCCCCTCTCATCAGAGGGCCTGAATCCTCTTCTTGAGAATGTTTTTAAGGGGAGGCATGATTCCACGGCAAAGAAATCAAAAGGCCGAAGCACAAAATTAAACACCTAGCAGTGAACACACAATATGACAAAAAAACCTCCATGGCTGCTACTCATAGGAAGATGAAGCTATCACCAGGTGGCATTAAGAATGCTAAAACATTTGATGCCTTAATTGCTTCAGGTCTTCACTGACAGGGACAACTGCAGTCAGGCAGCTGACAGAATACTGTGGGTTTTTTTTAAAAAGGAAAAAAAAAGTTCAGCAAGTTACAAAAAACAGGTTGCAGTAAAGGAAAACAAATTTGAAAGCAAACAGATAAGGTAGGTATTTCTAAGTCAGCTGGCCCTGATAAATCTTCATCCTCAGGTACTAGGTTGCAACACTGACAATCGCAAAGCGCTAAAAACTTGAAAAACAGGCAATGTACTTGGAAGATTTGAAAAGGGCAAAGCAAGCATTTATGCTTAAAACATAGGAAGAGGAGGACTTGGATAATAATGAAAGTGCTAATTTGACTTTCCTCCCCTCCTCCTGGGAACTGAAGACTGGAACAAATAGCAAAATTATTCGCAAACCTTCTAGACCATTAAATGGAGAGAAATAACAGAACATGCTTTCATCAAGAGTAGAACTGTGTGAAATGCATTTAACGTCCTTCTATGACAAGGTAAATTAGTCTTAGGGGTAGGAGAAAAATAGTAGAGGTTTTATATCCTGAGGTCTGGATGAAACTGCTAAAATGAATGCAAACACACTGGAAAAAAAAGGTATGCTGAGGGTAGCCAGACTCAAGAATGTATCAAGCAGGGTCCCTCAGGCAGCTCTGGTAGCACACAGCCTGAAAACTACACAACTTTTTCACACACCACTTGAAGGATTTGTAGGCATAACAGATTAGGAAGAGACAGACAGCAATGTGCTTAAGGAGTGAAAAAAAAACCAATTCTGTAAGAAAAAGTGCAAAGCCATATTCAGCTGTAATCCAACACAAATTAGGGTAGGGAACAAGTGACAAAGCACTTCTTCAGAAGGAACCTCAGCTCTGGAAAGGATAAGAGGCTAACTATGCAACAGCGTTAGTCTGTGATAAAACAGCTCCATCACAGCAGGATACCTGATATCTTGGGATATCAAGACCACAGCCTGGAGAACAAAGTCTTTGTTGCTCTGTAGTGCAGATGAGCAGGCTCTCAGCTGGGTTTCTACATTCAGCTTTGGACACTGTATTTCGGGAAAAGCAAAGAAAGGAAGAAAGAAAAAAAAAAAAGGAAAAAAAACCCAGCAGATTTAAGGGTCCCTAAAACAAACCCTCGCAAGAAAAGGCTAAAAGAAAAATGGTCATTTAGTGAACATGAGAAAAGCAACTAGGGCTTCATCCTCTCTTTGCAGCAGCCCTTCACTATTTCAGAGAGGAAGGGAATCAGTTCTTCTCCTTTACTCCTTGTCTTAATCTTGAGAAATGGATTTCTATAGCACAAGAGAGATCTAGAGCAGATGTTACGAAAAACCTTTAGACAGTAAAGATAGTTAAGCCCTGCAGCAGGCTGCTAGAAAGCTCCATTCCTTAAGTCGTTTAAGGGAATTTTGGATCAATAGTTGTTAGAAGTGGTCAAGGCAAAGCAAATAATGACATTTTGCTGTTATAACTAGACGAGTGTTACAGGAACAGTCGTCTCAAAGTATGTCTTCCAATTCAGCAGAAACACACAGATTGATGCTGAACCACCTCATTGATCTTGTACTATCTCAGAAAAAAAGAAGAGTGCTACCCAGGGAGAGGCATCACTGAATCTCTTGTTCCTTCTAGTATGTTTGTGCACTTCTTCCATAAGGCACAGAACTAAATTGTTTTGCTTGCATGTTCTACAAAAAACACAGCAGAAGTTCCTTTTCTTCTTAGATACTAACTGTGCTCGTAAATTTCACTTTCCATGTCATACTGACAGTTTTGACCCAAATGCCATCTGCTCAGAAGTGAAGTAACACAGTAATTGTTAGATGGGAAGAATTTACAATCCAGAGAAGCCAAGGGAAAAACTATTTCTGCTATGGCACTTCAGATGCCTCTCCAGGCACACAAAAAAAAAAAAGTTCCTATTTTCCTAAAAGTTTGCAACAAAACTGGAAGAGAAAGGAAAGTCCTGCTACAGATAGGTAGATACTGTAAAATAGTTTCTTATGAAAGCAAAACAAGAAAACTATAGAAGAAAGTAGTATTTCTAAATGCACTTTGGGTAGTAGGCAATAGTTTATATCTATAGAATATGAACACCATATGGTATGTTTCTGTGGGCATACAGACAGATGAAAGCATAAGACACTTTTTTTGAAAAACAACAACTTTTTGGTTTGTAATCGCTGTTTTCTTAAACAAGAGTGTTTATACTGTTGAAGAAAATGTCACAACCTTTTCCTTTTGACTTCCCAAATTAAGATTATTTTTAAATCTAACTTTCATGAGATGGAAATACCAAGACTTATTATACACCCACTTTCAACTAGTATATATAAAAATATTTGATGTAAAGTTTCCCAAGGAACATTTTCACATGACAAATAATACAGATCACTCCTACTAAGCTAACAAGCTATCCTGAAGTTGACTTGAGAAAAAGTCTCCATTTCAAACAGTTTAACACAAACCATTTAGTCACAGGCATCATTATTACTATTTACAAATTCAGAGCTGATTTCTCTGCTTCTGCATCTTTTACGGTATTCATCTCTAGTTCCACACAACAATGTTCAAAATGTTTGGTAGAATTAGATAGCTCTAAGGCAGTCACAACACATTCAATTAAAATTCTGTTTGCAAAACATCAAAACTATAAGAGGTGTCTCACAAGGAAGAAGAAATGAAACCTTCAGCCACAGATCTAAACTCCAGGCAGCACAGAGGAGTGAAGCAATACTCCATCCTACCTCTTGAAGCTGCAGTCGAACTTTGCTGATGGCTCTAATCCAATGGGCTCTTGCTGGAGGAAATGGTGGTGGCTCATTGTCACCATGGTAGCTTAAAGGCAAGAAACATAAAAACAGTGCATGAAACACACTCATCTGTAGCATGAAAGATTCAGTGTTACACAGTGCAATCACAGCTTCAGCTCTGGAAGCTGAAGTAACCAACAGGCCCCAGCCAACACAGCCCTGCACATGCTCTGGGAAGTGAGAGTCTAAAGCAGGGGTTTCCTTACATACAGGAACCATCTTGGAAACCAATGAGCTGAAAAACATAAGCTAGGATACAATCCAGCCCCAGGAGTAAGGTGATGTTGGTCAGAACATCAGGAAAGCAGTCCAAGATACCTGATCAAGACAGTTCAACACGCTGGTACTGTAACTGCATGCACAAAGAGGCACACGGAAGATTTCCATCCCTGCACCTGTTGCAGGTCCCTTCTAACCACTGCCTCTTCCTACTCATCTCTACTACTAAAACTTTACAGCCCCTCTTCAGTGGCAACACTGGCCGCAAGGCTCAGCTGTGCTTTTCCCCATTCATTGCACCCTTCTCATCCCACCCTTTCCTACAGCTTTTCCAACAACGCAGCAATGCTCCATCTCAGCTCCCCACAGTACATTTTACACTCCCTAACCTCATAACACATTGGGCCTTTGGTTGCGCTCCTTCTTTCGTGTGGTGCTGAGGTGTAAAGCACTGAGACAAACATCTTTCACTGTCTGCAAGAACCCCGCACTGCTGACAGTATAAAAACATAGCTGAGAACAACACGAATCATGCTACACATCTAGCTCAGGTGCAACTCTCGGGATCAATGTTTGGAGCTCAGACCCATGCATACTCCATAGAGATGGGAAAGCACTGTCAGAGAGCGGAGTGAAAGGGAGCCAGTGATGCAGGAGTATCTAAGTTATATGCCTAAATTAGCCTGAAATAGACTATGAGAATAAACTTCCCCGAGAACAAATATAGGCCAGCCATTCTGGGACAAGACTCCTGCTGCTCTGTAAGGAGAAGAGGAAAGTGAGTCAGAGTTTAAAAACAGTTTAACACTTTTTCTAGCCTTGTTTTCCTTCTTTACATCTTTAGTGTAAGGGTTGCCTACACATGAACTGCTGCCATTAATTCTCTCATAAAAGCACAGTGACAGCAGCTGTACCCTCCAAAGGGTGCAGACAGATGGACATCTTTCCATGGATCTAACTGAGGCAGATTAAAACTATCCCTCATACTTATGAAAGCATAGCTATATCCACACTAGAGCTGGCAATGACTTGATTACCTCAAGGAAAAAAAAAAGTCACTCCCAAAGTTAAGTAATGCGATTTGAAATTCCTGTACAAAGCCCAGTGATTATTCTCCCAAACGTTTAGCTGAAATACCTCTGAAGACTGTTTTCAATACTGCCAACAGCTTGGAAAGCCCAAGTGCAAGAACAAGTAAAGCTGCCACGGTGAGTCAGAGCAACACGTCTATTCATATTGTAATTCTACAGCCTACAACTATATAAACACCAGTTCTAATTGTGGTAGTCTACTACAGAAGAAAGGAACTAGTACAGCTCTAACCATGACTACATGTAGTTCTTGGTTGCTTACACGTAGGCTTGATCATGCATGAGCAATGAAAGCAGCTATCTTTGGGCCAGACTACATTCATCAAACCAGAAACAGAAAACACAGCAAATGAGCGCCAAGGCACTAGCAGGTGCTCCTCTTCACATACATAGTAAACGTAATTTAAGCTTGGCCAATGGCTCATAAATAAATGGTCCTGCACATAAAGTTATTTCACAGATCAGCAACATCAAGTTAGTTGTTAGAGAAGGCTGTAAGAACAATGTACATAATTTGTCCCAGGAAATAGCAAAGACAGGGATCCTCTTTGAATTAGTTGACAAGAATCTCAGTAATAGTTTCACCTACCTCACTTGGCCTCCTGCATCAACATCCTTGGGCTTCTCAAGTTCCGGAGGTAACTTAGCTGCAGAATGGTCTGCACGTTTCTCCTCTGTCTCACAGACCTTCTGCTCCTCTCTTTTGGTGCGAGGCTCCTCTGGCTCCCTGAGCCATGCCTGACCATCTTTCTGGTAGCTGCCCGAACTGCGGTAGGAATGATTCGACTCTCTTTCCTGGTGATCATCATCATGCTCAGAGCCATGGGCACTTTCGTGGGAATGGTCCAGCTCACTTAGGTGAGAGCTTCCCTGGCTGACATTACAAGAGGAGCCATATCTACTACTGCCAGCAGGACTGTGAGAGATTAAGAAAGTCCATCAGAAAAAAAACAGTGACTTGGACAAACACAAAGCAATCTGAAGTCATATTTAACTGTTCCGCTCCCTGAACTAGATCTACACTTCTGAACCTCTAAACTTTGGTAGGCAGTCGGAATACTTCATACACAGCCTACTGGTATATAGACCATATATGCCAATGGTCTTTCTTGCACCAACTGACTACTGCTTCACCTTCCATCAGCTAGAAACTGCCAGTGAATATATTCTAATAACCATGCAGGAATAAGAATGGAAACACAGCAATTCAGAGTGGAAGTGTTTGCCTTCTGCAGTTTCCTTGCAGCTCTTTACCATGGCCATTCAAGCTGACTATTGTTAAGCACAGTCAACTTAAAGTTAACTTTATTTTTATATATGTTACACATTCATGATAAAATACATTGCAGTCAGTTAAGGTTGTCAAGACTACCAACTTAAAACCTTTCACAAAAGTAGAGTAATTGTTCAAACGGTAGCCACATGTCTCATTCTAGTAGAGATTTTTCAAGAATTTAACTTGTATAAAAAAATAATGCTACAGGGGCATGATCGCTGTGATTACAGACACCACTTCCAGGACTGAATTCCCAGAATCCTCACACAAAATACAGTGCGTGGAGATTTCTCATGTAGTCAGGAAAACTATGGGCAAGAATTAAGCAGCACCGATGTTTCTCTCACTTGCATACTTCGGAGAATTTGAAGCCAGATATGAGGTTTAGGGAGTGTAGTGTTGCAGCTGTATGATCAGAGGCACAAGTTTCACTTATATCACACAGAGATGTAAGTTTACTGAGTCTCTGTTTTCATTTTCGAGGGCAACTGTAACTTAACACATGCATAGGACTGAATACAGACTCAGAAAATACCGATACCTTCCTTTAGTGGCTTTCCTAACTGCATGAAATAACCTTTGCACAGATTTTAGGGAGAGCAAGCATTAGAATACCTTCACTGGTAGGTCTGAAAGGGTTTTAAAATCTTCAATGATGTGAAATTAACCTCATTATTCTATAAAATATCAGCAGTAAGTTAAACTTCTCTCTAAAATTGAAAGCCTTTGCCTTGCAAAATGCTCATTCCTTCCAATACATTCTACTGTTACTTTTTCCTTAGCAAATACAACATAATTAACACTAAACAAGTAAGCAAAGTGAACTGTATGCAGCAGAATTAGCACAGACTGTAAGTTCTGAAAGGCTAATGAAATTAGCTCTAAAAGTATCTCATTCAGTGGGGCACAGGATAAGAACATGGGAAATCCAATTACACTTACAGAAAAAAAAGAGTGAAAAAAGGTGAGAAAATTATTTAAGGGCTTGTACATAGCTAGTGACTGCAGTTTGCCACGTCCTCTGTGATAGCTATCAGCGCTACTACAAACACTTGACAACAAATATGGGATAGGACTGAGCTACAAACATCAGACACCAAGGCCAATATCTACTGCTGCAGTGTTGCATTATAAATGGTCAAAAACTTGAAACCATTTATTATGCCTCATTTGTAACTAGCCTTTTCTCATTCAGGTGTTCCATGCTATTCAGATCTGCAGCCTGCATGCTAGCATGAAGCACTGCTCCATTAGGAACAGAATCAAGCTCAGTTTCCTTCATTTCAGGCTCATCTCGTGCATGCTCTTCTGCCTGATCTTCTTTTTGCTGTTCACCTGAAATCACGTCCTGCAGATTTGCAAACTCTTTATCAAACTTCTCTCCCAGCTCTTTGTTGGATGTATCATCAACAGCGCTTGCACCAGATGGTTCTTCAGAAAGTTCATTGTCTACAGTGTCAGGCTGCTTTGAAGATAAGTTTACTTCTATATTTGCGTCAGTCAGTTGATCTGGGACTGCAGATTTTGAATTTTCATCTGAACTGACTGTTCCTAACACCTTGTCATCTGGTTTTGACAAAGCCTGTGGTGGTACATGTGGTTCCCTTTTGGCAGCGGTCTCCTTGTTGTCTTTTTGCCAGGGAAAGGAGAAATCTAGCTTTTTCCCAAATACTGCTCCTTGGGCACTCTCTGGCTTACTCACCTTTTCTTCACTACCTCCTTCAAACAGAGTTGAAGAAAGCTTCTTAAAGCTGGACATGAGGCCCTGATCTGCCCCTGCTTTATTAACAGAAGGTGGCTGCTGAGAGAAAAATGACCCAAATGGCTTTCCACTATCAGCAGATGACATAAAGCTGAATTTTGGCAAACTGGGGATGCTTGGTATTTCAAAGACCGTTTTACTACTGTTTGCATCTGGAGGAACATTGTTAGGTTTACCCTGTTTCTTCAAGTCACATTTGGAAGCAGTCCCTTCTGCAGGCACCTCATCAATTGCTAAGTGTTTCTCCTGTTCAGCAGTTTGCTGTTCTGCCTCACTTGTCTTCTCTTCATTCAGCTGGAGCAGATGATCACTGGGCTCATCAGCTGGAGCTGTGGGTTCTCTACCATTACTACTGATCATGTCCTGCTGATCAATAGCAGCATTGGCCTGATCCCCTGTAACAGCAGGTTCTGATTCAAGTGTGACACTCTCGTCCAACTGGGAAAGGTTTGTGTCTGCCCTGTTAGTTGGGGCTTCCATGTCCTGTTCAAGCCCATCAAAAGAGCCAGTCTGAAGGATCTCAACAGCTGCTTTGTCTGCAGAGGCTACTTGTTCCTCTGTTACATGTGAAGACCCCACATCTAGTTGGAATGTATTTACATCAGTCTGGTCAGCAGCCTCAGCCTGCACTGTATCAACTGTGTTACTGAAATCAGACTGGGGTGGCTTAGTATCTGCCACCTCAGAGGCCTGTGCACCACTATGCAACTGCAGAACCTCAGGGGCTTGGCTTTCACCGGAGATTACTTTTTCTGGAGTGACCTTCACAGGTTCCTCTTTACTGGTTTCTGAGTTTCTATTTTCCTCAGTTCCTATTTGCACAGGAGACTCTTTTGCAGAGTTCTCTTCTGCTGAAACAGGTAATACATCGTCCTTCAGAGAAGTTGTGACATCTCTTTTAGACTCTCTGACTGCAGCTGTATTTTCTGTCTCCCTAGAGTCTTTTGCTGTAACAGACCCAGTGACATCTTTCACACTACTGCTTTGAGGTTTAGGGGTGGATTTTGGAGACATCTCTTTTGGAGATTCTTTTGCACCTTTGAAGATGCCAAAGAGATCATTTGTGAAAGCTGGTGCTGGGCTACTTGGGAGAGATGAGAAACCAAAGAAAGAGGAGCTTTTCTTCTGTGCAGGAGGAGGTGCAGTAGCTTGAGGTTGGGAAAAGAAACCAGATAATGTTTTAGGTGGTTTCATTTTTGTCATGAAACTTGAAAACATTTCAACTGAAGAATCTAGTACTGATTTATCATTCTCAGATTCCTTAGGTTTGTTTTGCAAATTAGATGCCTCTGGCATTTTAGAAGGAGAGTGTTGCTCTTGTGCTGGCTGTAACCTGTCACCAAGAGTTTGGTCAGGTAATTTATGTTCTGGCAACTCACGTTGTACACATACTTCTTCAGAGACGGCTTCATTTCTGATGTCATTCATATTTAAGCAATGTAGACTCTGGGAATTCATTTTATCACCTAAAGCCAAGCTATCATCTTGCTTTTCAGAAGCTTGTTCTTTTGAAGAATAAGGCTCCTCTTTATCAATAGCAAATGCAACACTGTCCATTGTCCCTGTGCTACCCAAAACATCATCTCCTCCCTCTAAGGAAATAGTCTGCTGGCCCTGAGAACTCTCCTGTACACTGGGAGTCTGAAGACAAGGACCAGAAATAGCTGAATTGGTTACAGCAGCCTCATCGGTCTGTGGAAGCTTCTCTAAGTAACTTCCTTCAGCTACCTCAGCAACACTTTCTTCACTTTCCACTGCCAGCACTTCCGACTTATTTTCTGGGATCGAGAGGTTATTAGACATTTGTCTGCCAGTCACCGCTGCAATAATATCATCCACTTCTTTTTTATTGTCTGTGCCTTGTTGCCTGGCAGAACTGCTAATTTTGACAACAGAGTCAGTGGAAACATTTTGCTTCACATGTGGCTTAGAGTTCACTGGTTTAGCTGCTTTTGTGTTATTCTCCTGTCCTGGAGCAGTTTGTGGCTTTTCATCCAAAAAGGATGTCAAATTGAAAAAGCTAAAGCTAGTACTTCTTTGAGGTACGCTCTTCTCAGCAGTTGGACCAGTGGAGAAGAAGGAGGGCAGATGAAACAGCCCCTCTGTTTCTTGCTGCTTCCCGCTAGCAGGAGCAGTGGCAGGTGCAGAAGGCTTTGGCTCATCTGATCCAGTGAAGAAGGAGAATATGCTCCTGCTGGCTGGCTGTGCTGGCTGTGATTTCGAAGCAGTGATATCAGAAAAGCTGAACGGCAAACTGAAACCCGACTCTTTAGGTGTCTGATCTGCCTTTGGTTTTGCCTGATTAACTGTGCCTCCTAAACGATTTCCTCCTTGTTGCTTTGGTGTAACAGAGGGTATGCTGCTTTGCGGCACAGTTGACTGACTCAGTTGGCTTATTTTGGGACCTACACCCATTGGCTTCTGTGAAGCGTTTCCAGGAAGCACTTTTTCATGCTCAGGAGAATCCACCTCAGCTCTTCTGCTCCATTGTTCTATTTGCACCCCAGGGCTAGGAGAAACCTGCTTGTCCATGCCTTCTGTTCGCAGCCCTTCCTTGGGGGTGGAGGACAGACACGGCATACTGGCACTCTGAAGACCCCCAGACTTCTCAGTTTGTTGTCTTGACTCAGCCGCCGTTCTGCTATTGTTTTTTGGCGGAGTCACAGTATTTGAGGTTGTTTGAGAAGACACAGCCTCCACTTTGAAGAGATCTCCAAGAGATCCAAATAATGACGAGATGCTGGATGTTTCCTTCTGTTCTGGGTGTATTACTTTTTCTGGTTTATCACTTTGACTTTTTTCCAAATCTGGTGATGGCTGTGTTGCTTTGCTTACTTGTGTTTTAAAGAAATCAAAAAATCCAGAACCTTGGGTTTTGTTGGCAGTTGAGCTTGCAGGAGAATCTTCTCCAAGACTGAACAATTTCAGAGCACTTTTAAATAATGTCTCCTCAGGCTCAGTGGCTGGGTGGCTCTGATTTGGCTGTGACTGACTAGGTTCATTAATACTTGCCTGACCTTCAAGATGCCTGGAAGCTGGTGTTGCTTTAACGAGTTTTTCTTCTCGTATGGGTCTGCCATCTGGAGCAGTTTGGCTCAGTTGAGAAGGAGACTTTGTTAATCCTGTTTTTTTAGCACGGATGTTTTCATTCTGATTCAATTCCGGCTTTTCATTTCTAGCAGTCTCCAAATTAAGTTTTGATGAAGTATTTCCTCTGGGTTCTGATGCAACAGGAAACTTTTGCCCTGCTCGTGCCTCATCTAATTTTCTATTTGGTGTATCAGTTTTATTTTCACACAATTTTGACTGCGACTCTGTTCTCTTCAAGGCAGAATCTTCTGATGTCTCAGGGTCAGGACCTGAAGACTTTCCAATTAGTCCACCCAAAGCAGAAAATAAAGAGCTAACTTTGTTCACTGGTGTTCTCTTATCTTCCTCAGTCTTCTTTGCTTCTGTTACTCTTTCAGTAGATGTCACAGTTTCTTCAGCTTTAGGAGTAGACTGAAAAAGATGGAAACCAAAGAATCCAGATGACCCACTCCCAGTAGTTGTCACGGGGACAGCCTTATCCACTTCCTTGGTGTGGACTTCCTTACTCGGTAGTTTATTGAAAGCTGCTCTGGAATGTGTTCTGAGATCAAGGGTTAGCGGAGACTCCTCTGAATTCAGTGTATCCTTCTCAGGTCTAAAATCTACTTTGAGTTTTTGAAGTTTATAGCCCGAGAAGTCTAACGGCTGCTCTCTCTGATAATAAATAGATTCTTCAAACATTTGTGAAAAAGTCTCCAAATTCATGTTCATTAGCTGATCACTCCTCTGCAAAGCTACTGACAAATCCAGGGGTTTATTTGTTGTATAATCATCTAAAGACTCTTCTTCAGCAAACCAAAACAGCTCATCTTCACTGCCAAGAGGGACTTTAAAACCACAAACAGCAACTGTGTTGTCTTCCAGCACAGCTCTTGGAATGGAATCCACCTGAAAGTTATAATCCCAGCAGTCTGGGTAGGAATACGTTTCAGGAGCACACACGTAGACATACTGTCCGGTGGAATCAGTAAGCAGCGAATACACATACTGGCTATCACTGTACATGTAGTATCCACAATCACCATCTTCTGATGGCCACCATATACCCTGCTCAAGCATCATTAGCCATTCCTGATACTCCTGGCTATAGGATGAGTATATAAAGCTCTCATCCACACTTAAAGTCTCTTGGTCAATTAGAGTCCACATAGTTCCATCACAGCCAGAGGAGTAGCTTAAATCCATGGGCAACTCTTCTAATGAGTAGCTGCCATCTCTTTCAAATGGTGAAAAGTTACTATAACTTTCATTGAGAGAATTAGCAGTCCACGCATCCTTTTCTTCTGAACAAATATCTTGAAACATTAACTGGTCAAATGACTCATACGACATCACACTTAAATCTAAACTCTGTCCGTCATAATTGGCATTAGTCTGCCAATCCATCACATTTGCATTTCCATCCTTTTTACAGAGATTGACTACTGTATCATTTTCAGGCCAGTCCAGGAACTGAGGAGGCAGAACAGAGTTATGGTTTAACACGTAGTAAACTGGTACTGCTATTTCACGAGTGTCAGCCAGCTCCCCCACTTCATATTCCCATTCAAAGCTAGAATGGCTTCTTGTTTCCTGATAAGCTGAGTACTGCTCCATAAGGTTATAGCTTTTACTAGTCAAATTGAGAAATTCATTTGATCCTTTGTTTAAAAGAGTTGGAAACACTCTAGATTCTGCATCCTGATAAGGGTTATGCCTACTGTTTACAGGCTTTCCAGATAAGTCCTGTACCTTGTCTTGAAGATCTAGAGCATCAGTGGACTCAGGATGCCCACAGTGAGAAGCACGTGGCTCAGCTGTTTTATTTAATTTTGCACTGGACAGGTTGTCAGTAGTTTTGGAAGATACGATTGTTTTCACATTATCCACTTTCTCCTTTGGTTTGGGTAGGAGATTTTTTAAGAAGCTGGAAGCTTCCTGCTTTTCTCCAGCGTTGCTTTGAGTGTCAGAAGCCATTCCTGAGTTGCTGAGTTTTGTCTCCAAGCTAGAATCCTCACTTCTATCAAAAAGCTTCATGAAGCCTAGAGAGTTTGTTTTCACCTTCTCTTGCTTACATTCAGACAAGTTTTCATTTGAAGCAAATTTAAATAAGCCAGAAAATAATCCTGAAGAAGTGTTTTTCTGGCCATCACTCTCGCTTTTAGCAGTCAAGTCTTGATTATTGGCTGTGTTTTCATTGGAAGAAATGCGAAGAAACCCAGAAAGAAAACCTGGTGTGTGCTGCTTCTGCATATGATCTGCACTTGCAGCTTCTGGCCCTCTGGCTAAAGAAGTGGATTCAATGGAGTTGTCATTTAACTCTGGTGCATTTACTCCTTCTCTCATCAATTCTCCTTTTACATCCCTGGGTTCTTCCTGAGTACTCCCAGTTCTCTGCTGCTCTCCTGCAGCCTTAAAGGTAGCAGAGGCACTCTCCTGCTGTTTTCTTTTACTTACTTGGGCACTGGATGGTTTTTCTTTATTCATGTTTTTTGTTTGTATGAGTTCCTCCTTATGGTCTGACAAGTTTGGAACAGAGCTAGCTTTTAATGAAGTGGCATTTTCTGATTTCTGACAATGAAATGGCTTAGAACTCTGGTGACTTCTTTGGTCCTGTGAAGGTGCTAGATTTTCTGCAGAAGAAAATTTAAATAACGAAGTAATAAAGCCTCCTTTCTCATTCATATGTTCCTGCTTTTCTGAAAAACCCAACCCACTGAAAAAAGGAAGTTTCCCAGTGAAAGGAAATGAGTGTTCTTCATTTGCTGAACTGTTTTGTCTTATGTCCTCCTCAGACTTATGGCCTTTAAAACGGCTGGATGTACTTTCTTTCTGCCCTTCTTCAGCAGAGGGAAGCAATAATTGACTGAAAGACTTTTTGAGTGGACTGAAAAAGCTATCAGATGCCATACCTTGATCTTGAGGCTGTGAATTAAGTTCCACATGACCTCTGTTTTCCTTGTTTCCCGGTCCGCGATCTGTAGTATTCTGATCCCCTAAGCGATTTGCAGGAGGTTGCTCCCTGGCAGTGGGTACATCCTCTTTCACAGTGGCATCTGGCTGATTTGTAACATGATGCAGATCTGACTGCTTGTGTGGCACATCCTGCTGCTTGGGAGCCAAGAGACCATCAAAACTGGCTTTCAGACTGAAGGAACTGACTGAGTTTGTGAGCTTGCCAAAGATAGAAGACACAGAAGTGCTATTTGCGTTTACCTCTGACTCGCTTGTAGTCCCACTTGTCCGTACCTCTGTAATAATGCTGCTGGTTCTGGCTGCTGTCTGTCCAGATGGTCTCTCGTTTCTGTTGGCCTCATCAGCTTTCACAGTATGGCTGTCCTCCTTGGTGTGCTCCTCTTTTATGACTTCTTGTTTTGGCACTTCCTTCTCAGAGAAGATCTTTAAAGGATTAAACATGCCTAAAACAGCATTCATGACCGATTGTTGGTTCTGCTGGCTGCCGGTGGTAGTTCCTTCTGATTGCTGGAGATGATGCGGTGCAGAAGCCTTACTGTTCATCTCAGTGGCTTCTGGCTTGCTGGAGTTTATGTTCTGGGATCTTTTATCACCGCTTACCTGGGATGGTAGCAAAGAGTGAATGGAGAACTTGGTGTCAGCTTTATTATCTGCCATCACTCCAGAAAATGAACTCTCGCTTTTGGACTTACTCGAAAATACATTTGAGATTCCACTTTCTGATGAGTTTCTGGTTTCTGTCTTCTCTG
This sequence comes from Psophia crepitans, assembly GCA_013399095.1. Lineage (NCBI taxonomy): Eukaryota > Metazoa > Chordata > Aves > Gruiformes > Psophiidae > Psophia > Psophia crepitans. The sequence goes on from VWZZ01000623.1 coordinate 25,474, forward strand.
GAGTGGAAGAAACAAGCTTTTCAACAGAGGCTGTGAGCTGCTTTGTGCTTGACCCCACCTTTTCCGTGAAAGAGCTGAACAGGGAATTCACTGTATTCTTCACACCTGACAAGTCTGGGAGAGATTCAGATTTGCCCTTGGTACTCTCCTCTGCTGCATGATGTTTGGTCTGTTCAGACTTCTTACCTTCTACTGAATTATCAGCACTATTCTGCTTCAGCAACACGCTCTCAACATTTTTTCTGGTCTCTGGCAATGTACCAAATTTGCTGATTTCTTCCTCCTTTACAGCCAAGTATTCTGAAACTGATTCTACCAGACACTGAAGTTCATCCATTGTGTCTATGTACTCCTCGCTGGGTTCTTCAACAGGTGACAGTGTTAAGTCTTGCACAGGATGACCATGCTTGCTCCCTTTAGTCTTATGGTTTTTATCACAGCTAGACTTTAACTGGGAGCCCAGATCTTCAGGGTAATTTATAGTAAAGTTTCTCACATGGCTGATGCCAGAATCGCACCACGTTTGTGAAAGCGCAGCCAGTTCCTCCATTTCATCGTCTGAACCAGGCGAGTACTGGAACTCATCAGAAGCGCTGCTGTCGAATTCCTCAAGGATATCCACAGGCACAAAAGTGTTTTCTGGCATCCCTATGAGTTTCACGTCTTCACTGTTACTGAGGTGAAGTGAGCCCTCGTGCTTCACTCCCTGCTTGTTGGGCAACTTGCCACTTTTAACCATTAAGCCATTTTTGTATGGACGCAGGATGGGATAAGCAGGCAACCATTGCTTACTTTCAGAGCTACTGGTGTACTTTCCAGTTCTATCATACACTGGAAAATCATTGTTAGGTTCAGAACTAGTTGCCACACCATTGAAATAAACTGTTTTCTCCCCAGGGAACTGCAGACCTTCATTGCTTTGCAGGTTTATTTGTTCGCACTCTTCAAAATTGTATCGCAGCTTCTTTTTCCTTCTCCTATCTATTGTATCATATTCCTGAGGATACCTAGGGACATCTACAGACCCTGACTCCACACACACATTTTGGCAGCACCTTGATCTTTCACAGTGATTGAAATGGTTTCTTTTTGAGAGAGTTTGCATCTTTTTCATTTTTGTTTCCTGCCAACTTCTATTTTTATGACTCTTTTCTAAGAATTCCTCTATTAGCAACTTTCCTAGCTCTTCATAGTTATTCTCCTGTTCTTCTTCTCCATCTTCAGAGTTAAATGGTATGATCCTGACTCTTTCATTTCTAGCTAGAGATCCTTGTCTATGATGAGAAATAAAAGGGGTGGGAGGGAAAGGAAGAGAGGCAGAAAAAATAGGAAGGGGAAAATAACAGTTTTTTAAAAGCTCTAGAAAGGATAGAAAAAAATAGTAATGAAACAACATGCATTAATTAAAGGAAAATTAAAATCAGAAACATCCATAGACAGCAAAAGTGAAAACCTGCTAATCTATCACAATTACATTTCAATCAAATAGTCAAAAAAAGCAGCATGGGTTATGATATTCCACCGGTTACAGTTGCACAAAATTTAGAAATGCCTGTTTGAAGGAGAACAGCTTTTTGCGATCAAGTGAGGGCACACAGCCTTGGCTGTACCAGCACTCTGCTGTTACTTTTTTAGGCACGCTGAAAAAAGTCACTTATTACAGTAACAAGACTACTTTGAGATACAGTGCCCACGCACACCATTCCACTATGCTGTGCATGCATTTCGGTCACTCTCGGCTACAGACTTTGTCTCAGCAGTATTCATAAAGCACCCAGGCACTTTGTTTCTCCCAAGGGCAGCTACAGAGCAGGAACTGCATGCAAGATGCAGGAGTCATTGGACTGCAGAGCCACTAAGATGATCAAGGGAGTGGAACATCTCCCTTATGAGGAAAGGCTGAAGGAGCTGGGTCTCTTTAGCTTGGAGAAGAGGAGGATGAGGGGTGACCTCATCAATGTTTATAAATATGGTAAGGGTGAGTGTCGGGAAGATGGAGCCAGGCTCTTCTCGGCCTCACTAAGCGATAGGACAAGGGGCAATGGGTGCAAGCTGGAGCATAGGAGGTTCCGAGTTAATGTAAGGAAAAACTTTTTCACTGTGAGGGTGACAGAGCACTGGAACAGGCTGCCCAGAGAGGGTGTGGAGTCTCCTTCTCTGGAGACATTCAAAACCCGACTGGATACGTTCCTGAGTTATGTGCTCTAGGTGGCCCTGCCTTGGCGGAGGGGGTTGGACTAGATGATCTTTTGAGGTCCCTTCCAACCCTTGTGATTTTGTGACTCCAGGGAAAAGGGGACAAATGCAAACTGTGCACATCAGCAACATGAGGAGTTCCAGCTGCTCCACCACTCCTCTTTGATGGGAGTGCTCTTGCTGCAGGTAGTGCCCTCAGGGGGCTCCTACCAACACAAAATTAAGATCCTTGGAGCTGTTACTGGATCAGAAGGCAAAACAAAACATGGGCAATGGATACTAGCCCATAGTAAGCCTCAGATGCTTTTCAGGACCTGTATTTCCCATTTATAATGCATCTAAACAGATCCAGCACTGTATACTTGTCCACTGTGGGAGAATGGATTGAAGCAGCTAGTATTTTGCTATCAGTCTAAAGCTTCCTAGAAACCCAAGTAAATGACCCTTGGGATTTTGGGATTAATTCCTAGCCCTTGATCAGAAGAATTTTCTCAATTGTTCAATAACCCAAAGGCTAGTAGCAAGAAAGCTTTCTCTTTATCTAAATCTCACAAGAAGAGATCCTGCCAGCCTACATAAAAATAAACAGGTAGAAAGTGGATGTTTAAAAAAAATAATCAAAATATTAATCTGAAAGATGCATAGCAGCTTTGTCTCACATCGTACATTTTTGAGAGCCAAGGATCAGGAGGGCACACGTGTCCTGACCCTGTAAGAGCAAGGCAAGAGAAGGGAAATGGCAAATGGCACATGGGCATTGTATGGATACTGCTAATACAAAAGTCTTCACCTTGAGCGTTGCCTGAGTTACCCCAGTATAGGATACTGACGGGATAGCCCCAAAAGAGCAATACATCATTGCATTTCCACTACTGATAGTTTAGTGCTTCATTTCCACCAGTATTAGCTAACTTACACCAACTGGAAAGATACTCATTACTTTAAATGAGCCCTGTTGTACACAGTTTAGAACACTTACTACACTTCTTGCTTTCAATTTTAAGCTGGTAATTGAAATAATTTTCTTTAAAAAGCTAAAGAAATTTAAAAGACTCTCAGGGCCACCATAGTTACTGGATCAAGCCCTTCCAAATCTCAGCTGAAAGCAATGGGAGTTACATGAATGCCTGAAGAGCCATTAGCTGTAAATGCTGAAACAATAATTGACTAATTTAGGCATGAAGGAAATTGCTTTTCTTTCTAATTGTGCCCCCCCCCCCCCCTCAAGTGTTTCCCTGGCTATTCTACAAAGCAGTCCTTTTACTAGAAATAAAGCAATGACAAGAAGTTCAGCACCTGAGAAGGGGGGAAAAAAAGATGACATGAGTCCAGCATTAAACTACCACAGATCTGAAACAGAGCGAAGGCGAACAGCAAATACCAGCTGAAACGCATCACAAGACCACTTCACAGCAGCAACGGCAAAGAGCGAGGCACACAGGCTGCAAAGAGGTTAACCCACCTATCAGACAGATCTAGAGAGCGCCTGCTCTCTAGCGAGCACTGGCGGCTTGTCATTTGACTAGACTCAGATGCGGACTCTAGGTCAGTTCGGGCACCCACAGTGGAATCTATGCTATCATATCGCCTTGGAAGTAAATACAGCAAGAGCAGGGAGACATGGAGGACACATGGTTACACAAAATGAACACTGCAAAGAAAAGTTAGTGCTTAAAAAAAAAAAAAAAAAAAATCCGAGGGGAAGATGTGTGCTATTCTGAAGTCAAACTGGTTGTTGGCAGCAAAACACGCTCCAAGGACAAATAAGAGTAATACTTGTTATTCTTATTTGTGAATAAATAATACTTGTTATTTTATTTGAGAATAAAATACGTGTATTTCTATCAAAATTACACAATCATATGTAATGGCTGATAAAGAGGATCAGAACTTTTCCTGCCAAATCTAAATGTTGTTAGAGAAAAACCCAGTAGCCAGTTTCAGTTGAAACATTTAGGCACGGACAACTTTTTGTCCAGTTCAAGGCAGGTTCCAGCAGAATCCTGCCTGGTTCCTCTGTGTCTGCCCAAGACAGCCTCCTACAAGCTGTCATTTCCTCAGCAATCACCAACTGCAGTCTGCCAGGAACACTGATTTCATCAGGTGGTTGCCTAATCCACAACACTTAGAGCTGCTAGGAGCAAAAGTCAAACACAATTTGGTTTTTCAATACTCAGCTACAACTTTGTTTTGAAAATATTTAGCATCTACCTACATGCTTCTTTTCAGCCAGCTCTCATGAGAATTACTTTTCTGGTAAGAAAAATAATCCCATGTATATTCTTTGGAAAGCTTATTTGCATTTTCTAAGTTTTAAGATTAAATATGTAGCAAAAAGTCTTGCTGGGTATGTGGAAATGAACAGGGGAACAGGAACGCTTAGATGAATTGTTCACCATCTAGGACTTGCCTTTCTGGAGTGAAAGTAATTTTAGACCAGAGCAGAATACAAAGCTCTTAGTTTTTAAGTAAACTCTGCCAATCCAGATCCTTTCATACCAATACCTTCAGGAAAACAGAAAATATACGCATATTCCATCTTGGTATACATTAACAATTAAAACCAGAAGTGCTTCTTTGGAAGGTCTTATAAATATATTTATCTAGTAGACACAGCTAAAAGTTCACACCTCCCCTGCCTCCAAGCAGGGCGAGACATATATCCTTGCATTGTCAACACCACCCCAAGAAGTCATGTAATTGTGAAAATATCCAGTCACCACTGGCTTTCGCAGCCTGGGGACCCAGTACCACTGTTGAGCTTGGCTTTTACATATAGAAAAAGCTGCAGCTCATCTTCCCAGACTCTCAGTAAGATCTTTGGCAATTTTACCACTTCAAACCAGCAATACAGAATAGCATTGGAAAGCAAATAACTTCCTTGTATAAGACAGTTAATGGACTGTCTGAAGAACACCAAAAGTGCAATAAGAATGACATGTCACACTGCAGTAAACCCATCTTGTTTGCACATTTGCCTATGCTGCGTGAATTCTCAAAAACAGTAAGAACAGTGTTATCATTAAACTTCAGCTTTTACCATTAAAGACCTTAAGGCAAAAAGAGCGAAATTCAGCCTCAGACATAGACCTATGAGAGCAACTGAATTCAAGGTTGAGGCATCAGGAAACAACAACATTCTTACTAAGGCAGCTGAGGTACAACAAATCAGTTGTAATAAATATAAAATATAAAAACCTGCACCTCTAACTGTGACAGAGCTCAAGCAAACTGCCTCTTCCTTCCACATCAAAGGCAGAAGCAGCAGCACGGCCTGTTCTACACATTCCCTCTTACCAAGCACTTTCCAAGTTCTTCTTCTTATACTTAAAGTCCTTTACTTGTAACAGCAGTTTCGTAAAGTTTCTACAGTTCCCAGCACAACCGGCTCTAGTTCACAGCTATTGAACCTGGTAAGTTAATGCTGTAAAGTCTAGTACTTAAAAAAGATAAAAGCAGTTGTGAAACTACTGATTTATGGTCAAAACCTAATTTAGAGCAAGTAAACTATCTTTCACATAGTTCAAAAGAAAACCAAAAAAGAAAACACACTATTCAACAGTGCTACATGATAACCAGAAAAAAAAAAACAACACTAACTAGTTATAGATTTTCTTCTTGAATATACTGTTTTGGCAGAGCTGACAGAAGAAGAGGAGGTAATCTGAAACAGAAAATAAATATGCCCCAAGAAAGAAACTCCTAATAGTATAACTCTGCTAGACCACATTTCACCAGCCTGGGAGGCAGAGCGATGAAATGGTACCAAAACAATCAATTACACAGTGCTCTGGCCTTCAAAAGGTAAGCTGAAAGTAGAGCAAAGAATAAACGACCTCAGAGTTGAGACTATCTTTAAAAGGTTATTCTCTAAACTGCCAGATCTGGTGTAACACAGTCTTATGCGTTTTTCCTGGTTCACAGCTAAGTCCCGGTGTTAACAAAACATGTAACACCTTCCTACCAGAAGCCTTTCAGAGCCCTTGAGCTGCCCTCCTCTGCTAGGCATGGCACCTTCAGCATCTGCAATGGAAAAATCAATGGGAAAAGAAGAGCTACCCAGAAGAGAGCACCCACCTGATGGCCACATGCTCCCGATAATCCAGATCATAGTTTTGCAGGGAGTCAACACAGGATTCCCGCAAGACCCCTTGTTGTTGCAGGCGTGACGGTACAGTGAACTGGTGCACAGAGGCATTGGGCTGCGCAGTCGTGTGGTACGGAGGAGGAATGCTGTTACTTGTCTCACTGCGATAGTCACTGTCTCGATCATCCACAGCGCTGTCGGCATCTTCAAAGGCTAAGAAACAAAAGCAGTTAAAGGCACAGCTCCCTCAAGTTGCCTTGGCTGGGACAGTGAAGCCCATTTCATTTTTAAAGAATGACAAAAAAGGCTATTTCTGCTATGGATTGATCTCCATCCTGCAGCTGGTTATAACCTCCACTTCTGCCAAGTGTGTACCAAGGCCTTCCTGTGATCGCCTCCATACCCTTCTTTTGCACTTCCTGTTACAGGAGTTTCTCTCTCTTTAGTCACTCCTAATATGCAGATTAAGACATTTTCATTTAAAAAAAAAAAAAAAACAAAAAACCAACAAAAAACACATCAACACCTTAAATTCCAGGCTCTCGCTACTGCTGAAATGAACATTTAGATGTTGGGGAAAAAAACAAAACCAAACCAAACCAAACCTAAAACATAAACATTTCTTTATGGAAAGGAGCTCCTTCCTGGAAACTTCAATCTTTAAGCTGTAATACTATCTCCTCTTCTCAACATCCCTAACCAGTACTTCACGGTTCTGGATTTTTTTTTTAGTGTCTTTTTTTTTTTTTGGTGAAACTATTAGTTTAAGTTAAGAGAAACTAATGAATAGCACCCAAGAAAATCAGAAGAACTAGGAGACCAGCTCTGCTTATAAACAATTATATTACCTCTTATAGGGGAAAAATCGCTACATTTAACACACAGGTACATTAGCTTAACTTAGTCATCAACACTAATGATAGCCTTCACAAAGGAAAAATCTCCTTTCCAGTGAGTCCCTCTCCCTACAGAAACACTTCTGCTTGTGAATCATTCAGAAAAAGAGAACGCATAATTATAGTACGGAAAGGTATCAAAAATACAATATTGGTGTCTGGCTGTGTTTGGCTGTGCAGGATGCAAACTTATCCCTGCAAGCTTAAAGTGAAATGCATGCACCGTATGGCAGTGGAGTGCACCATTAACATGCTTGAAACAAATTAAAATAAGGATCAGCTCTTATTGACTCTCCTCACCACCAAAAGCCTGTTAAAAAGGACAATCAAATCAAGCCCCCTCTGTTAAGTTACTCAATGGTATGTGCCCTACGCAGGCATGCACTATGAGGCTGAACGATAAAGTGAAATTGCTGCTTTCATGCCAGGTCCTTTAACAAAAAAAAGAAATTCTGAGGAGTTGGAATGCAGCATCAGGGAACACCTTTTTCTTCCATTGGTGCTTCTCACACCTCCGATTCGATTTCCATGTTTATTAATGCAAGCTAAAGTTTGTTCTTAGTGATCTTTTCAGTTCCTTCCCAACTGAGTAAGATTGTATCAGCTCCCTAAAGTGGATGGAAGAGTAGAAAACAACCCCAGCAGAAAAATGTCTGCAAAATACAAACCACATAAAAAAGCCCGTCTCTAGTCTCTTAATCACCGAAAATGGAGTAAAGCCTTCTGCTTTATAGTTTAAATGCTGCATAGTTCTTGTCAGTCTCTAGTCAATTGAATAGAAATTAATAGCAATCATATACTGTTTTATTCAGCTTTATTAAACACACAGTGTCCATCAATTTTGTTACAGCTCTGTGCTTAGGAGAAACACTCAAAATACAACACAGAAAAATTACTTGATATGTCCAAGTGCCAAACATCTCTGAGAAGCACCAAACTTCCAGTCTGCGGAGCAAGGGCTGATCTATTTGTAGATCACAAGGCACACACCATCCTCAGAAGGACAATGAGCTGGGCTCAGCTGGGCAATGTCATTGCTGAACACTTGAGCCACTACTTTTATTGGGACAGAAACACCATTGCAAAGAGATTTTTAATGCCTCACTTTGCAGCTTAACTATTTCTTCCTCCTATGAGATGTAACTTTCATTTATGGTAAAGCCTAAGTAACACCAGTATGATGCAAAGTTCTTCCAGCTCTGGCTATATAATCATTATAAACATTTGTAAGGGCTTAAGGCAGCCCAACTGAGTTACAGGTTCAGGATCTGGTAAAAGACACCAGAACAACAGCTTTCAGACCGCGACAGTGTAACAAGTACAAATCAGTAGTACATTTATCTGGGTCAAAATAATAGTGAATTGAGTAACTCATTAATACTGGCCTAAACTTAATATCAGAGCATGCAAAGACTTACACAATCATGGTTATCAGGCAGCAGGACACAACTTCTTTGGGTCAGGAACTCTGCACAGCCGATAGGCTCAGAGATTTCCGAATTCCTGATCGGACTGCTGCAGAAGCACTATCTGGATTTGTTAACCTGTGACCGCATCTCACCTCTGCACTATCAAATGAATTTCCCATATAAACTACAGTATCTCTAAGCAACATCTAAAAATAGCTGATTAGCTTAAATGTTTATTGAACATTTACAGCATTTGTGTCTATGAAAGGAGGCACCAGAATTTCTCCCAGGTCTTACTGGTGTTTAGCATGAAGAAGTCTCTTAGAGGTCATGACACAAAATGCCTCCCTGATGACATGTTTAAAGAATGTAAGGCTTCAGATACCACAAACATGGATGAGGCAGGAACACACTCTTTCTCTGATGTATGTGCCATACACCTACAACATCCACAGATGTTAATACCAGGTAAAAATCCTCAGCTGACTCATAAAGAAGGGCCAACTCCAGAAACTCTTACGTGAGTTGAATTGCACTTACCCTACAAGCAATCTCACTTTATTTTACAGAAGTGTTCACAAGAAGACATTGCTCAGCCTGATTAAAAGCACCTAGATCTGGCCTATATGTGGCTTATAAGCACACTCTACCATTGTTAGAAAGTATATTGTGAAATGCCTGCACATGGTGGTGGTCCCTTCCATTAACATACTTGACACTTAAATTTTACTTAAGCAAGACACTGACAAGAACTTACAGAAGCAGCTTTGGGGATGCAGTATCCCTTTGAAAGGAGGGGTCAGGCATTACAGCCCATGGTTCAGCAAAATATGGCTTGATTTATCACATGGTGTGATAACTTCAAGCACTATCTTCTTCAAACAGATGACACACCAAGTCTTCCGTAAGAAAGGTTGTAGCTTAGCCTCAGTCTCTGAAGATCAGTTAATTAATAACAAGATACATAACAATAAACACAGAAATACAGTAATTGTTTTGCCCCAGTTTGAGAAATTTCACATGTACCAAAGAGCTCTCAAGGGATGAAAACTGTTTCATTGTCACTGGACCCACTGTGTAGAATGGAAGGAAAGGCTGAAGGCAAAGCATGCTGTTCATGTTTAATAATTGAATATTCATGCATATAGGCCGCATAAGAAGAAAACCTATCGGACAGTCACATCACACAGCAGGATTTTACAAAGAGCGGGGAAAATCAAGAAAGGAGATAGCTTCTCTGAAACAAACTGCCTCCTCGAAACTCTGGTATTCCTCCCCACTCCTGCCTCCCACTATTGCTGCAGGGCAGAACACATAGAGCTTTTAATGTACCGACCTCAAAACCACTTTGCAGCATCCCGTCACACCAACTCTCACGGTCACATTTAACTTCTGTAAACTAACTTTGCATCAAGCTTCAACAAAACTTGCATCAAGGAAGGAAAGCTAACAGCAAAATTATTACAGGTGGCTGGATGGGATGAATGCACTTTCAGAAGTGTTTTTCTTGTTTTAAGGTCCCAGTGCACAGCAGCAGCTCCTCTCAAAAGGTTGCATTCTGCTGAAAGTGCCTCCTGCTTTTCTAGCAGTGATGTGTCATCAGCTACTGGGAGCTGAGGTCCAGTCCCTAAGCTGAGTTATCCTCCACAAACGTGAACAAAAGCTTTGATTAAAGCTTCTGAGGACTGAAGGAAGGCTAATGTCACTCCAGTCTACAAAAAGGGCAAGAAGGAGGACCCGGGTAACTACAGACCGGTCAGCCTCACCTCCATCCCGGGAAAGGTGATGGAAAAACTTGTCCTTGGCACTGTCTCCAGGCACATCAAGGACAAGAAGGTCATTGGGAACAGTCAGCATGGTTTTACCAAGGGAAAGTCATGCTTGACCAACCTGATAGCCGCCTATGAGGATGTAACCAGGTGGACGGATGATGGAAGGGCGGTAGATGTGGTCTATCTTGAACTCAGCAAGGCATTTGACACCGTCTCCCATGGCATCCTTGTGGGCAAGCTGAGGAGGTGTGGCCTGGATGATCAGGTAGTGAGGTGGATTGTGCGCTGGCTGGAGGGCAGATGTCAGAGGGTTGTGGTCAATGGGGCCGAATCTAGTTGGAGGCCTGTGACTAGTGGAGTCCCTCAGGGGTCGGTGCTGGGTCCGGTACTATTCAATATCTTCATCAGCGACCTTGATGAGGGAACGGAGTGTACCCTCAGCAAGTTTGCTGATGACACTAAACTGGGAGGAGTGGCTGACACACCAGAGGGATGTGCTGCCATTCAGCGGGACCTAGATAGGCTGGAGAGCTGGGCGGGGAGGAACCTGATGAGATTTAACAAGGACAAGTGTAAGGTCTTGCACCTGGGAAAGAAGAATCCCATGTGCCAGTACAGGTTGGGGACTGACCTGCTGGAGAGCAGTGTAGGGGAAAGGGACCTGGGGGTCCTGGTGGACGGGGGGATGACCATGAGCCAGCAATGTGCCCTGGTGGCCAGGAAGGCCAATGGCATCCTGGGGTGCATTAGAAGGGCTGTGGTCAGTAGGTCGAGGGAGGTCCTCCTCCCCCTCTATTCTGCATTGGTGAGGCCGCATCTGGAGTATTGCGTCCAGTTCTGGGCCCCTCAGCTTAAGAAGGACAGGGAACTGCTAGAGAGAGTCCAGCGCAGAGCCACTAAGATGATCAAGGGAGTGGAACATCTCCCTTATGAGGAAAGGCTGAGGGAGCTGGGTCTCTTTAGCTTGGAGAAGAGGAGGCTGAGGGGTGACCTCATCAATGTTTATAAATATGTTAAGGGTGAGTGTCGGGAAGATGGAGCCAGGCTCTTCTCGGCCTCACTAAGCGATAGGACAAGGGGCAATGGGTTCAAGCTGGAGCATAGCAGGTTCCCAGTTAATGTAAGGAAAAACTTTTTCACTGTGAGAGTGACAGAGCACTGGAACAGGCTGCCCAGAGAGGTTGTGGAGTCTCCTTCTCTGGAGACATTCAAAACCCGACTGGACGTGTTCCTGAGTGATGTGCTATAGGTGGCCCTGCCTTGGCGGAGGGGATTGGACTAGATGATCTTTTGAGGTCCCTTCCAACCCTTGTGATTCTGTGATTCTGTGATTCAGTAAATGCAGCACACTCAGGCACTTGCAGAGAAGGAAGTTCATGTAAGGTTCTGTATCCTAAACTCCCCACTACTTCTCCAAATAAGCCACTGAACTTCTCACAGCTTTTGACTATTTTTAAAACAGTAGAAGAGAAGAAAGTGTACTACTGAAGGAATGACTTCCAGTCCAAATCCAAAAGAGATCTCTGTTCTCCACACCAGGCCCTTTGCAACTCACCTTCCCCACCCTTCATCCATTTAAATTGGTTTTCACAATAGCCACCAAATTCCTTCCTTAAATCTACCGAACCATGGCCACTTCTGACAATCATGTATACTTTCTGAAATCTCGTAACTAAAATGAATAGCAGTTTAAGAGGACCACTGAAGTAACAAAGAGGGGGGGAAAAAAAGTCACAAAAGGACATGAGGGTTTTTTGGGTTTTTTTGAGGCTCTTCTAAAGCCCTCTGTGCTAAAAACTCAAAAGCTTTTGAGCAACGATTGAAGTGGAACTTTGCAGGTCATTAGTTCATTCTATTGCCCTCGCCACTTAAAAATATGTTAGGAATTTGCATAATTTTAAGACAGCAAGTAAGCAATATTCAGTCTTCAGCTTGACAGCCTTCATTACCTTGTTTTCCTGCCTAAAAAACACTCAACAGTCAAGAACTGAACTCATACAGTCCAAAGTGCAAAGACTGCCTTGAACATCTGCCCTACTTCTTAAAGTCTTTGCCTTTCCTGAAATGAAACCAGGTCAGCAGCACTAGATGCCCCTTTTCTAAAGCATCCTCTGCCCTAGTAGTAAGCCTCTGGGCTGCAGCACTCCTCTCCCAAGAAGGTCTCACTAGGAAAAAAGTCTTCCAGCTACCAACACGCCGCTTCTGCTGCTTCCCTCTCAATTGCTGTTGTATGTTTACAAATAGAAGTATATTTTTCATTACATCATCTTGCTAACAGGGTTCACTTGGAAACACCATCGACACTGGCCCAAGCCTGCCTATAAGGATGCTAATGTGATTTCAAAGAGGATGGCAGAGGAAGGATGAAGTAGAGGGCATGAGGGAGACAGGGAGGGAGCTCCATGAATACAAGCACCTTTTAAACAAAAACACCACACACCAACACTCCAGATAAACAGGAGAAACACCCTCTGCACAAACCTCCTAAATATCTGCCTGACCAATGTCTAAGTACACCATTTCCCTCCCAAACACGCAAAACTGGGGAATAAAATAAACCTATTTAGGACACTAATCTTTATTTTAGTAGTATAAAAAGTTAATTGTCAGTTATCCTATCTCTGTAAATAACCCCAAACAATTAAAACATCCAACAGGTGACAGTGTAAGGAAGTTGGTCAACACTGTTGATGCCCAAGGAACTTATGGTCTGATCAAAGACAGGAAAATAAGGAGGGCAAAACATGTAGTGGGAGGAGAAATTGGCAAGTCACAAGTGGAAGACCATCAGAACAGGACCATCTGTGAAATGCACTGTCACGGTAGCTGGACGTTAGACTTAAGTTACTTGGCTGCAGTAAGAATGTCATCACCAAATTCCATTATGTCAAAAATGGAAAAGCATCAGGCAGAATTTCCTCCCTGCTGGCAGTGGTCACAGTCACCTTTCTTTGCATGCCCCTGCTCAGCAGCACCCTCGCTCTTGTTTTTTTGACGCAGGAAGGAGACACATTCATTTTAAGACCGTTGGATCAATCTTTGCTCATCCTACAGGCATTAGAAGCCATGCACTGGACATTAACTGTAGCTGTTAAGCAGAAGTCTTGCCTGCTGGAACCTGTTGGACTTGCAGCAAGTGAAGATGCTTCATGCACATTTCCTGGAAAAATTAACAAAAACATTGACTCGTGTGGCCTCTGCAAGAGTTCACACACCACTGTCCAGCTGTGGGCATCAGCTCTACATATCACAGACAGCTGCAGTATCTGAGTTTTACCTTTTCCAAGGCTAGCAAGCACTACATAAAGCAAAGCCCTACCACTTTTGCCATGATGCTGTCTCACTGAGCTTGAAAATGCTACAATACTTACAACCCTTCTATCACACTGGTGTCCACCAGCCCTTTCAGCTTTTAGATTTGCTCCTATTTGTAGTATTTGGAATTTCTCTGATCACTTTCAGCATGTCTTTGCCCTTTAGTAATACAATCACTAAGAATTCCCCTATGTTTTTCAGTTACTCCAAACATTGACTTGGGTTTATGTGGGTATGAAGACCAACACAAAAGAAGGGTACAAGCAGGAAAACAGAATCATATTTAGAGGAAAAGACGAGTAGTCCAATTCTGCCTTCTTATCATCAAATTCCAGTAAAAAGTACAAGTAGTTTATTTAAAACATGGCTCAAACAAAACTAAAGAGTGACAAAAAATGAATGGACAGCCATCCATGCAAAGATTCAGTGAAAGTAAAAGAAAATACAATGGAACAGATTTTGTATATGCATGAATATTTCCACCTTCCTTGAACTGAAGCATGCTGCGTCACTACAGGATCAGAAATCTTGCAAGAAATCAAACTGTTACGTACTCAGCTGCTCTCCCCATCCGAAATAACTCCAGTTGCCTGCATGTAACACAAATGGCAGCAAAGAACAGGAATGGAAAAAGAAAGCTTAGAAAAACAAACCACAAACATAATTTTCATGTATTTAAAATGCCTTCTAGATTGCAAGCTTGAAAATGTAAGAGGTTTTTTTGTTATAAATACATTGTATTTATTTTGGGGCTTACTTTTCACTGTCCAGTTTGTTTATGAGATCAAGATCACTATAAGCTCTAGGAATAATTAAGCAATCGTGCGTTTAGTAGCACAAGTAGACAAAACATTTATTGACACACTACTTAGCAAGAGCAGTTACACACTGTATTTCACAGTACACACGTTATCAGACAAAATATCCCAGAAACCAGAGTCCAGTTAAGAGCAGTATCTGATTCTAGGCTAAACTGTGTAAGTCAAGTCGCAAAAGTTGCTTCATGCTTCCACTTCTGCCCCCTTTCCAGAACATGGGTAACTCAGTGGTGAAAGCAACACACCAGTAACAATAGCGTGAAAAACCAACTTTGTGCATGTAAAATAGTGTTAAATGAAGAGTTGTTTCTTAGCTAGACACACACACTGGTACAAAACTTCAGAGCTCTCATGGTATCCTAAGGATGTAATTAGTCACAAGTTAATTCTACAACAGCAAGCAAATCTCTCCATGTTAAACTACAGGTGACAGCAAATTCATGTTAAAGCTAAACTGCATGTTGGTAAGACAGCCAAGGTATTACTAATACTGGCACTGGAACAGGTTGCCCAGGGAGGTGGTGGAGTCACCATCCCTGAGGGTGTTTAAGGAAAGGTTAGATGTGGTACTTAGGGACGTGGTTTAGTGGGTAATAGGTGGTGGGGGGATGGTTGGACTAGATGATCCTTGAGGCCACTTCCAACCTTAATGATTCTATCCTATTCTATTCTATTCCATTCCATTCCATTCCATTCTATTCTATTCTATTCTAATCAATATCCACATCATCATCCAAAGGTCATACTTAATATGATGGTGGCAACAAACTACTACATACAACCCTCAAAGCCCCCTGGACGCACGCACAGACTTGCGACTCCAAGAAAAGCTTCAGAATCAGCATTATTAGAAGATGGTGGGTGTGTAAAACATGCTTTAAAAGTGAAGTTTACAGGAGAGTTGATACCTAAGTGCAGCAGACAATAAACAAATCCTTCACATGCAGGCAGAGAACAACCAAGAGTTTTCTGTCCTGGCTACTAATCTCATCTCAGGCTACCAGTAAGGCACATGTTTCCGAGAAGGGGATAGCCCAGAGGGCGGAACAAATCCCTTCCCTGCCCTCATTAACAAAGTTAAAATGGGCTAGTTCTTGCTTTCAGCTAAAATTGCAAAAAAAAAGTTCTGAAAAAAACCCCACGTTGTCCTAAAAAATTACCAGAAGACTAACTAAGCAATAACTGATTGTGGTGAGTTAACTTGGCCTCCCAAGGCTTTAGTTCCTATGCACATGAACTACAGAGGGGCTCTGGTGCCATTTCAATTCTTCGAGGGGAAAAACGGTGAGCAGGAAAAAAAAGTAAATGCCAGAGTTTAATCTCTTCTTTCCTTATCTGGGAACTAACAGTGCATCAAAGCTACAACCAGGTTGGTCCTTCCTTCTGAGACATAAAAGGTTTACAAAGCAATGCAGTTCCTCAGGCACATCTCAGTACTTGCAGGGTTCCTGGACACTAGGCTCTCACCCACATGTGGTGCTTTGCACAGGCACAGCCACAGCCCAGGTTTGAGTGGCACTCCTACTACCTAGTAGAGCTCCAAATGTAGGTGATTCCCTTCAGACTCCTACAGGAGTAGTTAGAGAGGAAAAAAAAGTGACACATGTACGTTTGCTTTAGTCGTTAAACAAAGCAGCTCTGATCAAGTACATCCATGGAACAAACTCAATGATATTTTTGTACCAGATTGATTTAGAACGAACCACATATTAAATCAGTGTGATGTTGAATACATAGGGTTTCCATGGAGTGGAAAAGAGTTGTTCCTCTCCTGTCTACAGGAATAACAAGTAAAAAACTTTCTTCTTGTTTAGAGAACTTAACAAAGGAAAAACAAAGAAGTGAATTCCATAGAGCTGAGCACCATCAGACTACAGTTTGAGACATTGCAAATGCTTCTCTGGTCCACAGCAGCAAGTGTGACAAGCCACCACTTTGACAATGCATCTCAGCCAGCCGTGCTGGCAAAGTGAAGATGGATCCAGATGTCATCAGAAGCCTGCCAGGATCCACCATCCAGTGTTCACGTGACCACAGGGCTACCATCTCAGGCTTCTTTTTTACAACTACAAAAATCCATGGATTGCCTAATCATCAGCTTTGTCACAGACCTGAGTCTCTTCCAGGGGAAAAGGAGAGGAGAAAGAGGAACACACAGCCAAGCTGGCAAAGAAAACGGAAGTAAAATGCATGCAACAATGAGAGATAAGAAGGGGAGATAAACAGAAGAAAGGGTATGGAAACAAGAGGCAAGGAAAACAGGCGCATTGGAGAGGGAACGTGGGGAGAGGGCTGAGGAAAGAGAGCAAGAAGCTGACAGAACTCTGCACTGAGCTTTAGTTTGCTGTAATAAATAGTTCACAGTAAAGAGAAGGCAATTTCCTATTAACATATAGGTGAAACAATAGCTTATGTGTATCTCATTCCTGAAAACCTCAAGCCACTAACACATGAGACAGCAACCTCAGCACCTCCTTTCACCAAAAGGTTCCTATCTCAGGTAAACAACGCGAGGCAAAGGAAGCCAGCGTTGCAGCCTGGGTTACTATTAAAGATCCAGAAAAGCTTTGCAGTGGCACAACATTATTGTGCTCAGACTACCTGCCAGCTAAACCCATTCATTATTCATAAGTGAATGCACATGTAATACCCCAAAGGAACTGGGGACGAGGAAATGGAGCTTACCAGTTCTGCACCCTTTTCCCAAAGATAAAAATCCCAGACTGACAGCCTCTGCACCAACCATTGTAATCTGCACAGAGGGAACGAGTGGCTGTTTAAGGGAAAACAGAAAGTCTGACCCTGGAAACAAGCTCAGACCCTTCCTAGCCCTTGTTTCAACGACAGCCACTGTTCTGATGGTTGGCACACCACTACTCAGTTTCAAATGGCAACAAGGAGAAAATCACCAAGTGCTAAAAACAAGCCCCACAGATACAAGGTCTCTCCTTGGAGGAGAAACATTACCACCTCCTATAAGAGTCCTCAAACTGACAGCGACATCCCCAAGACAGCTACTTGCCTGCTTACCTTACTGCTACCAAGTTCCTTATGAGCAGCTTTAAAGCCCCACAAACTCTGAAAAGCAGACTAGAGACTATTATTTCCACACCCAAGACAAATAGCAGTTGATGCCAAGCAGGGCATGATGGAGAGATGAGCAGCTGCTTTTAGACACCAGCTCCTTACCCTCCAAGTTTTCTCTCACTGACAGTTTGGGTCTTGGCTAACCAGGGCACACTACAGCTAGAGACTAACTGGGAAGACAACACTGCAGAAACAAACAGAAAGAGATGTAATAACAGAGTGCAAGGGATTTTCAGCCAGAACCTCAAAATTCCGCTTTTGTTTGTTTTTACTAACACCTACTTCAGCGTCTAACATTTTGGATAAAAGATGAATTTATTAAAGATTCAACACATATGCTGCTTCATTTAAGATTCAGGAGCTAACAGTATATATCTCGGTCCTTCAGCATAATCACAGAAGACCTGGGCTGACAGTCTTGATATTTTGAAGGTTAATGAAAACAGGATTTCTTTTTAGCCTTTTCAAGTTGTTTTTCTGCTTCATAAAAACAATATTCATAACCTCAATTTGCTAAGAAAAAAACCCTTCTAGATCACCTGTGGGAACAAGTTTAAGCCTGTTCGCACTTGAACTGAAAACACCAAGAAGTCCACACAGATAGAAAATGGAAAGTTGTAATTCTAAAAACATACAACAACAACATATATTAACACTGGAATAGATGATTCAGGCAAGTCAGACTAGTTACTCTGTGCACTTTTAAATACCAACAGTGTGTCTCGGTTATCACATTGTTTTGTATTCGTAAGTTTCAGTACTCAAAAAATGAGGTTTCATATAAACCTCCAATTAAGGACTAAGTGATGCCAGCAGCCTGGTGCCTTGGAAGCTACAACATTCTTGTCGTTAACACATTTTATAAAGCACATCTAAGTTCCCACAGTTAGCTGAACATAACATATGCTTGTTCTGTGTCTCAATTATGCAACTATTCAAGAAGGAACTCCTCCTCCCCACCTCACACTGTCAAGCCTGGATCACCAGGGACACTGTAGAAAAAGCAGAATATTCCAAGCTTTTAACGCGGTCTAATTTGATTGTCTGCATGCCATTTTGTTTCATTTTCTGTTTACAAGTCTCTGAGAGTGGCTGGGACTATATAATGTAAGAACATTATCTTTTACTGCTGTCCACTGCTTACAGTCCTGCTGATAAATTATTTAATCCTCCTGTTATATCCCATGCTGAACAAAGACAGTGAGCATCTAAACAAATTTATAAAAGTAAACTGAGCTCAGGAAATTACACTATATCTGTTGCTGATAAAGTACTGTTTATAGAATGCAAACAGAGTTGGGAAAGTCCTAGTCAGTTCGTTATTCCACATTTAATAAATCCTCTTTTCCCCCAGCTAAGATACTCTGTAACACAGTGCACATAGATCTCAGATTCCATAAAAATGTACATTCTTCAAGTGTTCAATGCATTTCCCAAAAATCAAACATGTGGTATTTTAGTGGAATAGGCTTCTAAAATACGAAGCAAACATTTAATAGCTTTTTAGAACAATATCAACTTTTCAGTAAGCAGGATGACCAAGAGGGTTCCCTGTAGAATACCACCATTTTCAGTTCAGTTTTGGAACATCACAGGTAAGGGCCAAGACCTCTGCACACTACGAGATGAGAAAGCACAGGAGGGAAACAAGCTAGAAGGAGCTGACAGAGACAAGGACAGGCATTAGGGTACAACACTAGAGCAGTCCTCTTGCTCACTGCTCTAGTTTAGTATTCAGCTTATGCTGAAATTTTGGAGTATTTTATTTTGCTAAATGAAATGGCCCTTTTGGTCATTTTCAGACTGAGAGCAGACAATTTAAGCAGGGCTTGTGGAACACCATCAAATCATTGAGTATCCACGAAGTTATTACAAGCTTGTGTGACTCATTAATAATAAAACGAATCAGGCAGAGTGCCACTTAATTTAATCTACAACGGAAAAACACTGCATCTATAGGTAACAGCTGTCTCATCTTAAATTTCTATAGTGGAGCACCTCACATTACCTCTATGTGTAATAGCAAAGAGGAATATAATGTTGTACTGCAGCTGAGATAAAAGATTTGGTGTCTTTTTTTTCTTCCGATTTTCAATCTTGGACTTTCAGTACAAGCCTCATTGCTCAAGGACACATATTTATGGCTTGTGTATGAAGTTGAGTAATAATTTTTCTATCAGTATAAAATCTTTAATCTCTTTTTTGAAAAGGTTATATTCCACTGTGGTTAAAAAAAAAAAATCAAATTAATTTTCTATTATTGCTATGACATTAAAAGATGACTAATAGAGTTTAAGAGGCCTTAAAAATTCCCCGGGGGAAAAAAAAAAAAAAGCAGCATTCATGAAGAGTACTAAACAAATCATGAAACCTAGAGTGATTAACAAAGGATTTACTTTTTTGTTCACTGCTTATACAGGAACACGTCAGTATTAGCAGTGTTCAACATGTCTGGAAGAGCTTTAGTTTTGGGGCTTATTTAAAAGTCAAAGCTTTATTTCTTTGTCAACACCTTTCAGAATACAGCATGTATTCTGGGAAAACAACAACTAACAAAGTACATTTAGAGGATGAGCAGCAAAGCCACAGATGTGCTCTCCCCTAGGGTTCAGCAGAAAGGCAACCTTTGTTATTGTGTAATCTTCTAATACAGCCAGAAAGGGTTGGGTTTTTTTACTTCCATTTGCTGAGTATTTTTCCTCAGACATACCTACTCCTGGAGTAGCAGCATTGTCCTAAAAACGTAGGCAGACATTTTAGAGCAAGATCTCGAATGTGCTTTCCCTTGAGCAGACCTACGATGCCTTCAGCCAGCCCAGGCAGCAAGTACCACAAAGCCACAAGGAGACAAGTCTCCCAGATGGGATTTCTCCCGAACAGAGAGGAACAGGAGCTGCCAGTCACCCGGGAGCAGAGAGGCCAAGGAAATGGCTTTCCCAGCCGGTCAGCAAACTACCACAAACCAGCTCATACACCACTTTTCACTTGTACAGACAAGAGCAATTTTCCCTATGACTAGGTTAATTTTAAAAAGTCATTCGTATGTCCTGTTTTGAATTACACTTACACTGAACATTTTTTGAGGACTGTTTTAAAGCTTACTGTTTGCATCGTAGCCAGCAATTTCACTCTCACTACAGCACAGCTTTCAATGACTGCAGCAGGACCTTTAGTGTCACCCACCCTTGAGAAGGGTAAAATAATCATTCACCTCTTCCTCACTCTTCCCAAACTGGGCTGGTCTAGAGATGCCACAGGTAGCTGCTGACCTCTGTTGTTTGTAAGTGCAGAAGCAGGCTTGTAACCAGAAAAAAACCAAAACAATACAAAACAAAACAAAAAAAACCCACCAACAACCAAAACCCAGCAAGAATCTAGACACATACATCTCTACAACAAGGAGGGCAGTATCACCTCCCAGCAATAGCAGCTGACTACGCTGCCTGCCACTGCGCTATTACGGATCATATATCTCTGTGAACAATTAAAATGATCAAGTTGTGGCCTGCTTAAAAGCCTTTTGATGCTGCCTAGCCTTAAGAGCCTGGTACAGCAGATCGCTTTTTAAATATATTGTTAGCAAAGAGAGGAAAAAAATCTCTTAATAGGATGTCATTTCAGCACATTTGCTGCCACAGGGTCAGTCCACCCAGTTGAAGACTGACAGATGGCAGCCAACACCATCTTTGACTTGAGTATTGTGGATTGTTCTACAAAAGCACAAGATGGCATGCTCATGTAACCTTGGATGGCTAAGATTCCACCCCATGAAAACAGGCTGCAATGAATATCCTGTCAAACAAGCTCTTTAAGCTTTACCCAGCTGCCTTGGTTCTACAAGCCTGCCCAGATCTGTGCCCTTGGTGCCACAGCTTCTGCCAGAAACGCGACATCGGTGAGATGGAAATTGTAGCAGCGGGGTGTGACAACCCCAACCCAATGGCATGTAAATGGCAGCATAAAGATCCTAGCATTCACAGTGCAGCACTCTAAAATTAAAAAAAAAAAAACACCCAAAAAATCAGTGTGGATGTTATCAGGGCTCGCTGGGGAGTCAGTGGCAGGGAAGGCAGTCATTTGGGTTTTTAGCAGACGAAGCTCCTCATCAGTGCCAAGGAAAGCACTGTAATCTCAACATTAGACTCATTCTATGCAGAGGAACATAGAAGCCTTCCTGATGCATCAGTGGAATTGGAGGTCCTAAAGAGAAAACTAATGGCCATCAGGAATGAAACACCTCAAAGTCAGTCTTTCATACCTTTGAAATAGTAGTGGATGTGCAGGTATTAACAGAATTTTGCCTTCCACATTTTGCAGAAATAGATTTATTCAAATATTAGTGGGAAAGACGGGTCAGCACAACAAATTGATCTGGCATTGCATGACATCCATTCTTATAACGCGTGAAAAACATTTGGCTGGCTTTTAGGTAGTTAAAAGGCTGCTCATATATCTAAAACAAAGCTGTAGCATTTTTTTCCTGCATGCATGTGCACACATACACACACTTCAGATGGCATTCAGGGTCACTTCTTATTCTCCTGCAGGAAATGTTGTCTTGCTTCTTGTTTCATTCTCTCTTATCGGCTGGTAGATGAGGCACAGGCTAGCTTTGTTTCTTTTTGTTGGTATAATAGTGTACCAGACAAGTTACTTCTTTCCTTGTTGCACCAACTTACAATCCCGAGCCTAGCAACAAATTTACTTTCTTCTGGGGGAAAAAAAAAAGAAAAAGAAAAAAAAAGATATCCAACAAAACCCACAATAAAAAAAAAACCCGCATAGCCACAGTAGACAGGGATTTTACAGAGCAAAAGACAAGCCACACAGAACTGTGGTGCACTGTGGTCTATCAAGGTCTTACTGTGAAAAGAGCAACACCGCAGAGTCAAGGAAGTGAAAGAAAAAAAATATATGCAGAGAAAGGAGGATAAAGCATTCTAAAGATTATCAGTCAAAGATGAGAGGACACACGTAACTGGTTGATTCAGTGGCACTTAGGTTATCTTTCCTGAGAATCATACTGAACAAACCTGCTTTCCTCCAGATCTGCAAGCTCCCTGACAAAAAGGACATGGCAGTATTTACAATAGCTGATACTAAGACTGCCATTTTTTTTCCCCAAAGATGCAGAATACCTTTCTCAGCCGAGTTTGCATGGTGTCTGCTCCAAGTCAGAGCTGCATTTAAAATACTGACAGAGCGACTGACTTATGGATTATAATGGACTCTCCTGTTGCCAGAAATGATCTAGAGCATACAAGGAAAATAAATCTATACCTACCATAATAAATAACTTAGACTTTATTGACTCAATGAATGCCAAAGTAATCAAATAACATTTTTTTCAATCTCCTTCATTTAAACTGATTTTCAGGACAATAAAAAACTTGCTTTCTTTTTAATTTACATTCAATTTCAGGTTACGGGTAAAAAAAAATAGGAGGATGTTGCAGTTATTTAACAAAGAGGTATCGGGAAATTAAGAATTATGATTACATTTAATAGAAATGCAAACAAAAATGGATTCATGCACACTATAGGGCTTTGCTTATTGCTTGAGATCACTGAAAGTTAAATCAATTGAAAGCACATGATCTTTCTGGGGCAGGAAGCACAGAAGTTGAGAAGTAAAAATGAAGTGGCTAAGTATGACGCAGGAAGAGGCAAGAAGTGCCAAAATCAGTAGGGCTTAGAAGAGACTGCTTGTACAAGGACAGACCCACCTGCTTCATTATAGAATAGGCATGAAGTCTGAATCCTGCATTACCTCAGAAATCATGGGTCAGACTCCTCTAAGAACAAAGCAGTACTTGAGACTGTGAAAGTGGGCCTGAAAGCTCCGTAATCTCTGGAAAAATTAGAGCACCTAGTCCGGGCTGAGATTTGCCAAGGCAGCAGCCCATGCATGATCAGAGATGAAAACCCACCCCCACCGATCTGATGTCGGCTTTCAGACATGGCCCAGCTCTCTTCTCTCACATCCTGCTCCATCCTTCTCCCTTTCTGTACTCAGGGGTAACAACAGAAGAAGAAGCATCCGCGCGGGGGATGGGGAAACAGCCATGAGAAAACATGGTTTGGGAAAGGTAACAGATGTGTGGAAAATACAGAAACAGAACAGGGCAGAAGTGTAATACAATTTTAGCATGTAAGGACATGTCTTCCTATTTAATGAACCTGACCCTGCCTGCCGGAGCAGGATTTTCTCCCGCTAGGACAAAGAAGCCACAAGAGTCTTCTGAGGGCTGCAAGAGGGCTATGCAAGAAGTCAGTGGCATGTGCAGTTACACCGTCACTTCTTGAAATGCAAGCTATAGGAAGCGTTTTGCTCTATAGTGCATCAGGTCTTAAGATAACTCAATTTTTTTAGGATTTGGGAAGATATTCTCATGGGGCAAAACCTACTCACACTACGGAGGTGTTTTGCTCCTTCTAGATACTCAAGTCTGTGTCCAGCTGATTGTGTCCTGCTCCTAGCATTAACCACATCTCATCTAGCACATCGTGATGGAAAATCAGATGAGCGTTACAAATGTTCTTGAGGATATTTTTATTATATCTAAAAATATATCTATCAATTATTTACCCACATGGTAAAGTGAGAACATTCTGTACTCCACACAGTTTAAGTTAAGGAAGGACACCCACCCTGCTCCTACGTAAAAGGGGGTTGAGCTGCTGTGTCATATGCAAAGGTTAGGTCAGCTTTCAATAGAGGCACAATCAATTCATCTTTTGGGTTTAATTCTTGAGTTCCAAAGGACGACGCTGTATTCATGCAAGCTTACCATCCTTATGCACAGATTGATGCAGGCAGAGTTCATTTTTCAAAAGTACTTCTACATTAAATGTCTACTTCATATTTGTCTGTGTAAATAATTATATATTCATAGATGTTGGATACTTGCAGGCAGTACATAAGCATAAGTACATGCAGTGCCACAAGCGTTACTGAATTACTAGAAAATTCTTAAATTCATTAACAACATACTGCTATGAAATATTTAACATCAACTCTAATGAATGTTTTAATCCTATGAGTGATTAAATTTGTATGCAATATTAATTGTTCGAATGAAGGGCCTTCCATTAATTATTATGAAAGGTCACTTTGTAACAGATGCAGGCTGTTAATAGGAAACACAAAAAGGGCAGCTGCAGTTCTACTACTTACTATGTGTAATTGCAAGAGCTAAGTTGGTCCTCTGGGAAAGAAACTGGCTACAGGAGCTTGAGGATGTAGAAGCCCCGTGCTGTGGGAACAGGTGCAGGTATTTTCCCTCCTCATTTACCCATACATCCCAATACACAGAAAAGCCAATCAAACCAGGCCCTCTCCAACAAAAGTGAAGTCCAAGGCACATAACCAGGAAAGTCATTTCAGCAAATAACATATTCATTTCTTGGACACTTCATATCAGACTGGTTTCGTTTGATCTTTTGACATTAGGGGTTCTGCATACAATGCATTTAGTCAAATACTAGTTTCTCCAACAATGTTCCTTACCTGCAGGCTTTACAAATCAGTTGTACCCTTCTGACTATTTAAAAACAATAACAACAGAGTGCTTTATTCTTTACAAACACTCTTTTTAAAAAAAAAACAGAGGACACATTTGGTGTTACTTACAGGACCACTGCCGGAATACTTTCACACACGTTCCAGCTACACAACACATTCAGATTTCCTAGGCAATTGCTTAATGTACATGTTTCATTGGAGATATTTTTAAGATAACGTAGCAACAGTATACAGATGAATTAATTCTACCCACTGGTAAACAGTAATTAACATTTCCTAAAGTTAACAGTTTTGTAGAGATCCGATACTCAGCCTAACAGATAAACAGCCTGCAAAGTGCAATATGTGCACCTTATAGGATTTGAAGTAGAAGATAAAAGATTTTTTTAAATTATGAGACTTTAATTTTATTAATCTTGTTTCCAAAAGTAGGTAAGACATTCATAAGACACATCGTTGAGCTTTCATCTATTGCACGTTAAAAGCAGTGTTTCAAAAATCTAGTTTTGCAAACCATTAGATACAGTATGTCCTAGGTTACTTTTCCATCCATGTTTTCAGAAGCATAAAAAAATGTGAGACAAGCAGAAATTAGTAAAAATAATTTTCAGTCAACGATGCGGCACTGCAAAGTGATATCAAAGAAATTAGGCTTCAAGTACACAAACCTCCAGTGCATTTTAGAAAGCTACCAGTAGCACCTGTCTTCATCTATTCTCCTCCCCTTAAAATTTCATTAAAAAGTCATAAAAATAATACTAAACACATGATGTTTAAAGAGAACATAGCCTGACTTAGTTATATGAAAAACCTCAGCATTTTCTTGTTTGTGTGGATATTACAAGGGTCTGACAATCTAGGTGACTTTGAACACATTTTGTGTTCCTATTGCAAAGACTCAACGCCTGATTTCACTTTAGAACACCAAAAGCTTTAGACCAACATTTTGAGGGGAAAAGTAACTGACAAAGTTATTGGCTTCACAGAGATGTGAGAACTTCTAAGAAGAAAATATTGTACCATTGTTTGATAACTAACCCGAGAAGGAAATCAAGTACAGTGAAAGAGGAAAAAATACTGAGAAGAAATAAATTCTAACTTACAACACTGGGAGGCAGCACTGGGCAATGGTTTCTTCTGGACTTCCTCCTGAAAGGAATACTAAAGGAGAAAAAAAAGGAACACAGACTGTTAACAATGCAAATGGTAACTTTATGACACAGTTTTCAGAGTACAGCTTGCCACACGTAAAAGAAAACATCCCTGGTAGAATCTAAGCATTAAATATTATCCTTAATATCTATATTCAAACAGTCCCAGATGTTGTCTCTTTCTTTGTGCCAAAAGCACACGTTAAAAAGCGCACATCTGGGTAAGGTGAGGTGTGCCTTAGTACAAGCACAGGCTGTATACTCAGTTGTGAGACCTCAAATGAGACATGTAAAAGATCTGATTCCCCACACCACAGTGGCACTCTGACAGGGAGCACAGAACTGAGTATAAGCCTGTTTACATTTCGACACTCAAGCACAGCTGTAACAGTTCAAAACTCCTGTGGGCTCACAGCAACACTGCTGTAGGAGATTGAAGCGGTTAGATAATTTGCGTGCCCGGCAGGGCAGTAATACAATGTTTGCCCAGCCAACACTTACACACTCTCCTGTGATCCAGTGTATATCCAAAGTGAAGAATTTTTCAGCTCATTTAATACTAAATTAGAGAACATACAGATATTTCAATTAGCCAGCTTTGGCTTTTTACAAAGCTGTTTATTACACATCAAAGCATTCCCTAGGGGAACACCAGTGGTTTTACTTTGTTGTTCTCCTCTGTCTTGTATTACATAGATATACAAGAAAATTAGGACAACTGAGGTAAATAATAAGCACAGTCTTTGCCAGGGAAAAAAAGTCTGATGACAAAGCAAGTGGCAACCTTAGCAACCTGGTGCTGCAATTCATGCGAAATATGGCCACTGGACAACCTGTTCCTGGATTTGGTAAGGATTAACAACCAGTTCATTGGAAGGTGACAACCTACAGACTTTTGCTATGGCTGTCTTCCAATCTCTGCTATTTAAAATGCATAAGTGATCCTGAAAGGTGGTTAGTCTTATCTGCCAACTCACAGAGTCAATCAGGACTGTGAAAACAAAAACTGCTGGATCTCACAGTACTGACTGGTTCACAAAGTGGTGAAAGAAAGTCTGTTGATGAGCAATTTCAGCAGCACAGCAATGGGTTTCTGATCCAAAAATGGCAGTAGCTTGCTCTTTTTAAGGCATCAGCCCAATGGCTATCAGCAGTCCCAAAAAGAAAACTGAATATTAAGTGTCTGTATGAACAGAAAATGAAATGCATTTTTACTACCCCATATATGCTCCAAATTAACCTGCTTCTTGAATACTGCTGTGCAGCTTTAGTCTGTTTCAAACGGAGACAGCTGAACTTAAGGCACAGAAAAGACGATAAAGGCACAAAGTTGTCCTGTACAAACACCACTGTGCACACTAGGACTCTGTAGCCCAAAAAGCCATGCAAGAAGGTGAGGTCTGTAAAGCTGAGTGGCACAGAGTGGCTGAATGAGGATCAGTCATTCAATTGCTCCAAATAAACCTGCCTCCAGCTGGTTTCACAACACAGCATTTGTTTGCTCACAGCAAATAAGGTATTTCTTCAGGTAACGCACAATGAAGGTGCTCGATTCCCTTGCTAGAACATAACTGACCTGGGTGCGTTCAAAAG
Source organism: Psophia crepitans (assembly GCA_013399095.1). NCBI lineage: Eukaryota > Metazoa > Chordata > Aves > Gruiformes > Psophiidae > Psophia > Psophia crepitans. Next base: position 53,323 of record VWZZ01000623.1, read on the forward strand.
GGAACTGACATCCAGAGAACAAAAATCCATCAAGTGTTGTTAAACACAAAAATATTGCCTCTGGCTCTGGAAGTTCCTGAGTGACAGGTTGTTGCAAATTAGGCAAATATGCGAGAAGATATCATCCTGTCCTGGTTTCAGCTGAGATCACTTTCTTCTTAGCAGATGGCATAGTGCTGTGTTTCCGATTCAGGATGAGAATAATGTTGATAACACTCCTATTTTAGTTAATGCCAAGGAGTCGGTGACTTTTCAGCTTCTCATGCTGCCCTGCCAACAAGAAGGCGAGGGGCACCCAAGAAGCTGGGAGGGGAAACAGCCGGGGCAGCTGACCCAAACCGGCCAAAGAGATACTCCATACTGTATGATGTCATGTTCTAGGGGGTGGGCCAGGAGGCACTTCAACTTGAGAACTAGCTAAGCATCAGCTGTGGTTAGTGAGCAATTGTGCTGTGCATCACTTGTTTTATATATTCTTTTATCATTATTATTGCCATCCTTTTCTGTCCTGTTAAACTGTCTTTATCTCAACCCACCAATTTTACCTTCTTATTTTTTTCTTTTCAATTTCCTCCCCCATCCCACTGAGGGGGGAGTGAGTGAACACCTACGTGGTTGTTTTAGCTGCCTGCTGGGTTAAACCACGACACATCCCCACTCTGGATCACTGTCAGATATGGGACAAGATGAAGCTTAGGTCAGGCCCGGCACGCTTGCCCTCGCATTTTTTTTCCATTTTCTGACTGGTGACAGGAAATATATTTGAGATCATTAGGTGACAAATACAGAGACACGATTTTCTTACTAGTATTTGACAAAAGCATGCACTTGGCGTGCAGATGGATGGCACTCTGGGAAAGGGGAGTCTCACAAAGCTCAGGATACCTTTCAGCAAGGACCAGCTCAGTGAAGCACTAGAGGGCACCTATGCTTCACTGAAGTACCTGGCACAGACTGCTGCAGCAGCCCACAGGAGCAGGGAGGCACCACAGACAGGCCAAATCACAGATCGAGCTTTTAATCAACACCCAAGAGGTTCTCAAACTTCTAGGAAGGCAGGACAGGTTGCCCTGCAGCAGTTATGTTTTCATCCACCCAAATATTGGTCTGCCCTCAGTCAAAAAGAAACCCACCTTATTTTTCTTCATCTGCACTGTAAACAAAATGACTTACATAAGGAGCAGAGGAGGAGGATCCCAGAACAAAAATCTCCTAAAGTCACTGGCAGAACATTTTGTGAGTTATCTTACTACGGAAAGTGACTTGTCAAGAGTTTAAGCAAGCACCATGTTCCTACTCAATTATATTGGCATCAAGATATGAGTGGTTTTGTGGGGTTTTTTTTAAATGCCGAAATTTTGGTACAGTAATTAATAGGACAAATCTTATTTTGCAAACATATGAAGTATAAAGAAAAGTTTTAATAACATAATAGTCTCTCAAAAAAGTTATAACTTGTAGTTTATAGCTGTTTAGTAGGGTACACGCTGCAAAAAACAGGAAACCAAAGCCATAGCTAGCAAGTATTAAAATACAAGATTCATATCAACTGAGCCATTAGCTTTTGTCCTAATCCAGCTGTTAACAGCTCCAGCAGTCCTTAGCTTCAAGAAAGATTCAGTATCTTGCTTTGTTTTCTTCCCAGTAACAGCCAACTGCAAAAATGTCTTTTTTGACATAATTTCACAAATGGAGAGAACCTACCACAGCTTGTCAAAGATGGTTTCACTCTCCTGTGAGGTAAGGCACGGTACTAACTTTCCTTTCAGTGTATGTGCATAAACAAAACTGTTCAAGCACTTCCAGCATGTGGAAAATGTTCCTCTCCTTAGCGGTAACAGTACGCTTGAAAAAGCAGTTCTGTAAACAACTCATGGAAGACTTGTAAATGACGAATATTTAGTAATTACCTTAATCACAGAGATCCAATACAAAGAATAAAAGCAAATTATAAGGCATTCAGAGCTACAGTCATTTTTCGGTTTAGATATTTACCTCATCTCCCAGTGAATTTATTTGTTCTAATTTTCTGGTCCAGTATCTGGCCTCTTCTTCAGGGATATCTATACCAAAAGAGTAAGTTACACCACCTTATTAATCAGGCAAACTGCCATTTAACACCAGCAGCATTAAAATAGGGAGGGCATTCCAAGATCACACCACAAAAAACCACACAGGTAATTTTGAAGTAATAGGACGTTTTATGTTAGCACTCAGATGGAAAATAAACATTGTAAATAGTAACACAGTTCAAGGGCTTACATCGCTTGCTTGTTTAAAGCTGATTAACCAAATGCACACTGCACAAAGGTAGGAAAGAGTAAGACAGACTGGTTCAGATTTAATTCAAGTATTAGCTTTATGACGAGCCATATCACAATGATATTAATAAACTTGCTATGTGCTTGATAACACATAGCAAGATCAAGAGCCTCTTCTGGAGGCTTTTATAACCTCAATAGAACAAGGGCTCCTTTTGAATAGAGTATCTTACGTACCTCATGTAATACAAGTCAAGTACCAAAAAAGAAATAGTCACTTGTTTTCCTTTGCAGGCAATAAGCCAAATCTTTTGAGGTAAAGAACAGTGCTATAAGCAGTCATATTCACATGAAAGAATATTCCTATTTTTACACCACACTGCAACTTCATTGTGATATGAATCACAGCAACTCTTTTCCCTTCTAGAAGATTTACCAGGTTGATGACTGACAGGAAGTAGCAAGCATTATCACCTTTATTTTTGTAACTATTTTCTCTTTCACACTTTGAAGTAATATAGAGTCCTAATGGTTTGAAGGGAACACAGACTTCCGCCACTCTAAATTTCATCTCTCAAAGTGCACCCTTCAAAGCTGTGTGGAAAGCTTAACACAAGGCAAGTTAGGTACAAGCTGTGCTTAAGGAATAGAGCAAGAGGTGCACAGGACCAAGGGAAATAACCTACTGAAAATAAAAGCATCAGTCAGGCTCTCAGTCCAGGAGAACTAGGTCAATTATTTAGGGATGGAGGGGCTTAAAATCATTGGAAAGAGGGAAAAAAGGTTTGGGGTTTTTTTGGGGGAGTGGTTTTTGTTTGGATTTTTTGGGGTTTGGTGGGTTTTTTTAGCTACTCCACATCACCCTAACTGTAATAACTTCTGAAATTTGGTTATTCATGGCCCAAAACTGCACCAGTGCAGAAACTTCAGAGCTCACACAGGAAGGAAGTGGAGGGACTGATCCAGTTGGACACCACCAACCCCACAAGGTGAAAAATGAGGATGAATATAATACCAGTTCAGCTAGTTTTCCCATCTCTTGTAACCTTTTACTCTCTCAGGTGCTTCATTAGGAGCCAAGAAGTCTACATCTAACAAGTTTGTCTTCCTGCAATGGTCTATACCCCATGAACACAGCCACAATAATATGCTAAGCTATGCTGTGGCAAAAATGGGAGAAGTAGCCTGGGATGGGCTTCTGATGAAAAGGTGGTTCTGAAAGTTACATCCATTCTCACTCCTGAGAGAAATAAGAACAAGATTTATTGGCAGGTAAGCATTCCTTTGGGACCTATGACACTTTCAGGAAAGACCAAGTATTGCTTTCTTATGCTTAAAGGGGATATCTGTCCTACACGTGCTCTCTCTTGGCCACACAAACCATCATCTTACGAAGCCAGTGACCCCAAAACATCTGAAGATAATAGTGGTCAATGTACTAGAACACAAACTGCTTTCAACAAGAACAAGGAACCTGCCAGATTTAGTGGAATTTGAGATTACAGAAGCAGGTATTTCCTTGGGTTATGAACTAATGTCTACGACTTTGTAACAGAAACACCACTGTGGTTTTAGGCAACTAGTCTCACCCAGACAAGGGGGATAAAACAGGCCACACCTGAGAAAGTTTTAGGGAGTTGGATACTTTACTACCTGATCTAGGAAATGTGCACTGAGTAGGAAAAACGACAACCTATTTCTCTCCTTGCTTGAAAGTAGACCAAAGTAATTTATTTTAACCATAATACACAGAGCTAGTTGCTCTTTCTGATGTACAGTACATTGTTGTATTGTTACATGCTATTAGAAAATAAGGTAAAAGAAACATGAGAGAGTGTCTGACAATTACAGGCATTGTAGAAAAACACATGCTTTTGATCATCAGGACTGTGGATCACAGCTGCACAGATTTATTAGGTGAGCTCTGCACAGATTAGGGATGGCACTCAAAGGAAACCTGAACAGAATTGATCTAGAAAGAAGACATCAATTAACTGAAAGGCTATCAGTATACAACCTGATGAGATTTAGAAGGACAAACTCCAACAAAACCTGAAGAAATCCTAACATTAAAGCAAAGCCTATGGAATCTCGTACTTGAAAGTCATAACTTCTTTAAAAGATGAAGAAAAATTCATGAACTGAGGACTACAGGTCAGAGTCAAAACAACTCAACTCTGTAATCAAGACGAAAGAGATCTAGGAGGGGTGAAAAAAACAGATTGCCATGAACACTGCAGAAGCTGCAGCTGTCTCTGGGTAGGCTTCAATCCTTTCCCATACACCACGGTTTAATGGCATTCCCAGGCATCAAGGAGCACCATGTTTCATCTTGTATCCAAGGTGCCCATTTTGTCAGCAGAGCTATCAGATTTTTAGTGCAGGATTGCTACTTTACTGAAACAGCTTCCTATGCAAGTCAGAGATAAAAATCTGCTACTGTCTAGATACTGGCTGTTTTAAGGACATCTTGATCTTAGGGAAACTCTTGCGATCAGTACTTGTGGCAGTATGGTTACTGCACAGCAAACCTTAAACATAAAGCAATCGGTCTGCAAACTTGAGTCCAATCACCTGCTCAGACGAAACACCCAGTGAGACAGAATTCTCCATTTTTTTAGGAAGGAGTTTATAACTATTTTTTAGTTTCACCATTCATTTGAGTCTCGTCTCGGTTAGCTCTTTTGTTGAAGCTGGGTTTTTTGGATGCAGAGAATGAAAGTTCCTAGTGCAGAGATCACAGATTGACTGCTTGCAAGGCCATGCCCACTGGCCAGCTCCTACATCACTGCTTGATTACAAGTTCAAGTTACTCCACTACACTAACTTCTGCTTACAAGATATAAAGCTGAACTATTCCAAACAGAGGCCATCTGATGCCAGCTCAGGACTCCAATGACATCATGCTTGGTAAACAAGAGGAGCAAGGCCATATGTCAGTGAAACAAAACTGCTGAACGCAAACAGAGAGGAGATGGGCAAATACGTTCACTAGCTTTTGAGGTTTCTTCATTTGATACCAACACGGAAATGTTGCAAGCTTTACTGTCCTTGTTCTTACTGCCATTTGGAAGCTGAACCCCCTTGTCTTCTCTGAGGTCTTCATGCCAGGGAGCAGTGAGGTCTGGTGACTCTCTAAGGGAGAGGAGGAGGCAAGGGAGATCCTATGACTGGCAGGGTAGAGGACTTGCCAGCTAGGGTCCTGTCCTACAGCACCTTAGCAAGGCGAGCTGGGCAGGCCCAGGGATCATGGCCAGATTCAACCAGGAGCCCAGATTGGGAGGTAGGTGCATGGTGGCAAGCAGGTCTGAGGTCAAGCCAGGAAGTCAGTCCACATCTCGGCCTGGATCTGTGGGGTCCATAAGCAGGCACAGATGTGGCTACAGCTGAGACAGGGGATCAGCAACTCCCACAGCATCACTCAGGAGTAAAGGTTCAGAGTTGAGATGCAGTGGTACCCTGGGCCCATGAGCAAGGGGTGTGGGTGGAAGTCCCAGGTGAGGCTGCTCAAAGCAATGAAGACTTATCAGTGCGCCCAGGGCCCTGACATCTGGGTATACTGCACCACTACACAAATGGGGACACAGCAGTACAGAGACTCAGACTGAGGAATGAATTAGAGAAGAATTTACTGCATCTATACAGACCACTCACAGTTAGACCTCCTCAGGTACCTAAATGTGACAGTATTCCCCACTTAGCTTGGCAATAACCATCCCTGAAGCTTTACTTCACCTCAGGTTTGGTGGTCCTTGGTCTACTCCTTGCACATCACCTTATGCCACCTGAGTTCTTCCCAGCAAGTCCTGGGTTGGGGCATACCTCAGGTGGGTGCGAGCAAGAACAAGCAATGGAAGTAAAACTGATATCCCCTCTCTCCCCACTTTCCTTCATGTGGCTTACTTCCAGCCCCAATTTCTTCCCTTTCCAGAGGTATGGAAATTTTCACAAGCTGTCATTGAAATAACTTCCAAGAGCTGAGCATTTCTCCTTCTGTACAGTTCACAAGACAATAAAACAACAAAGCAATTTACTCCACCTGATGGTTGGATGCAGATCAGCATACTCCCAGCCTGGGAGTGGTGAGAACACTAAAAGCATTTTCACTCCAATTATCTACTAGACACAGCCTGGCATAGACCCAAAGTGCTCTAGTTTGGGAGCCAAAAGCAGTTTTGAGTACTCCATCCTGTGAGGGACTGCATATAGCCAATACACTTCTGAAAAAGGGGAACAGAGTAAAACTGCTTTTAAACAGTACAATTTTACATTTGAAAAACATCTTGGAAAGTGTGCCAGCACACAGTGACTACACCAACACAAGAAATAGCAGGACTGTCTTCTCCCTACCAGCAAATTTCCTAAACGAACCAAGAAGAAAAGCTGTCTCCCTTCCTTGATATGTCCATCTTGCTCCTGAGAAGAAACAGATACAATCAGTGTGGAAAGCCGCTCCAGCCTGCATTTGCTAACAACCACTTTGTCCCTTCAAGAAGGCAGTTTATTGCCATTGTTAAAAGACTGCCAAGCACAAAAATGCTTTGTACCCTAAGGGTTAATATCAACTCTCGCTTACACTTCACATTTCAAATGCTCACGCTTTGCTGCACTTTTATAGAAGAGGATTTTCAGCCATTCTGTTTCTGCGAGATTGAACATTTTAGAAGACAGGGCTGGCAGAGAATATTAGAAGACAGTCTGGTACCCAGCACCGCAGTCCATCCCACACAAATGCTCACCACAGAAGGGCCCACAGATCTGCTCTCTCTCCTGTACACCACACACTAACAACACTAATGAACACAACGCAAGAGCTACATCTGGAACATGCAACGGGACACATGGAGGATATATCAAGGCCACCAGATATGTGCTTTGTCCCCACAGAAAACTGGGCATTAAAGTTTAACTCCTGAGTAACCTCAGGAACAGTTATTTTACATCACCAGAAGCAGAGACCACAACTCTCAACAGCTTCTGTTAGGAAATGATTGCTTCCCAACCCCAAGCCTGGTAAACACTTAAAAACGATTTCATTTAAAAAAAAATTCTCTAAGTTGCCTTCACCATGTACTACCACTAGCAGCATCAGCATGTTCTGCATTTGTTTCAGTCTTAGCTGTTGCCAGTCTCCAGAGTATCAGGAGAAGACCTACCAGGGAGGAAGAATCCTGAACATATCAGGTGGAAGCAGAAGCAGCAAACTAATCCAAGATAAATACAGTGCAAACAACAACCCAGTTTCTAAACCTCTTTGCATATACAATCATGTTTTACACAAAGGACTTCAGCTTTTCTGGTTATCAAATTCATTATTCTCTTTTACCAAACCTTAAAAACTTCTCAAGCTCCACCTAAATACAGTGAAACATTTTAAATACACAGACTGAATAATCTGAGGTACTGCATCCGTGCGCAGCATCTAACCTAAATGAAACAGAGCAGTCAGAAGTGACAGAAAAAGCACAAAAGCACAGCCAAACAGAACACACTATTGTTTTCAAAGTAGCTATCCCAGCCAGCTGTATTTTACCAGACTTGGAAAGCAGCACAAGCTGTACATGTGCGCACATATCGCTCCGGTTCTCATGAATCTACAATAGCCAGGAGATCTTCACCTGGGAAACAAAACGTGATACACAATGTTCTGAAGTGTCACTCCAAACATGCTTTATTAAAACGTTACCTCTACAGGAACCGAGCTGCTGAGTTAAGAACTTCCCCAGCAGATCAGTGATCCGTTCAAGTCTCTGTGTAGGTTTAAAGCAGCAGTTCCCAGCTTACATGACCACATGTGGGACACTAAAAGTCCATACTGCTACCCTCCACTTACAGGGAAACTGCAAATCCCTCAGGAGAGAGGCAGAGGCAGTGCTGTGAGCTGAGCTACCTCTGTGCTCTATCCTTCTGTATCCTAGAGACAATGGCAGAAGATGTTCAGTCGTTTAAGGAAAGGTTAGACATAGTACTGAAGGACATGATTTAGTGGNTGAGGTCTCTTCCAACCTTAATGATTCTATGATGTGAAGGGAAGCACTGCTGGAGAAGGTGATATGAGTAGATGCCATCTGCTGGAGGAATATCCCACACCCTCAGTGCCTGCCATTTTTAAACCTGCTTCTGACCTTGCCATAGCAGGACAGACTGAAAATGGAGACAATCCAAGCAAAACTGCATCACTTCACTTAAGAGCAGCAGAACCCTTGAGAGAGCTAACTGATGCACCCATTTTTCCTGGACATTATGAAACACTGGCCAGGCAGACAACTTTTCACCCTATGTCAGAATGAACTTAGATGAGAAGATAGAAGCTACAAGCCTTGCCTTCAGCTACATGTGCTGTATTCTGTCCCTCCAAGAAGTCTAAACACTTGCCCCAAAGAACCAATGTTTTACCTCACAGGGAAATCAAGTGAGTTGTTCCTCTTCTTACATAACAAGCAATTTCAGTAATAAACTTCCCACAGACAGGGTGACAGCAGTGAATCACCAAGACATTTTCAAGAGGAAGAGGAAGTGCTCCAGACCAGCATTAGGTAGCTTAGTTGCCAAGACAGCCCAGATACTTTTCCCCCTTTACATGCTGGACCGCAGTTAAAGAGCAGTGCCTGTGACATCTACAAAACCCTGCACTAACCATCCAGCTGATCGTGCACTCAAAACAGTACACCCAGCTTAGTGCCCAGAGCAGAGGATACCATTTATATCGATTTCGGTGCTGCAGGGCCAAAGCCTGCATCCTCCCCTGCACCAGGAAGGGGGTATGAGACTAACAGATGACCTAACTTTTTCCCACAACAGATGGTGAATCCTGACAGTTGCTGGCCAAATGCCAGCGGGTGCACAAATGCTCCACCAGCGCTTGGAGGATGATACAAACTGCTCACACCACCAGGAGCTTGCAAGCAATAAACAAGCAACAGGCAGAGGGGGAGAGATGAGCATTGCAATGACAGGCAACTTTGAAACACTTCAACGCCCACTGCAGAAAAAAAAAATAATAATCTACAACCCCAAAAAACATCATCTTTGTTCTTGGTCTGAAGAGTCAGCTAAGAGCTGGAAAGAGAAGCTGTGTAAGATTTGAATGCATTCTGGTTAAACCCTTCCTTTGGGGGTTTGTTTGTTTTGGGGTTTTGTTTGTATTTAAGTAAAACTATTTTTAAAAAAATTACATACAACTGTACTTGAGATGGGTTATGTCCAATTAGCTACTTTTCCACTTTCTGTGCATTTCAGCCACAAGTAATTGTCAGAAAGGCAGTTCTTCTAACACCAAGTTATTTATATACTCAGCTAACGATAAAGCTCAAGAGCATTGAGCATTACTGTTTCACTAACTGAACTGCACACTTCTCACAGGGTTTACAAGCACCTACCACAGAATGGTTCTAACAAAGCACCTAGCCTCTTCCAGAGCCAAATTTGTCTAGATACAACAAAGTGAACGTTCTCTGCTGAGGAACAAAATGTCTGGCTGCACAATACTGAAAACAGTATTACTAGTTTCTTAAACTGTTGCTAGTCTAACAGTGCCAGCACCCTGACACCATCAAATCCTCTTTATTTATTCTGATCTTGTTAGAAGGAACCCAAAAAAAAAATCCAGAACCCAACAACAGCGATTCAATTTGCACTTGACTGTTTTGGCAGAACTGTGAACAAGCATAACTTGATTGTAAAACTCACGCTGCTCCCAAACACTTTCTCTTCACTGTCAGCACCCTACGTTACTGAAGTGCACTCACCAAAAGGTAATTCAAATCTTGTGTCCAGCAAAATTTTATGAGGAGTCGGGTTTTTGGTTCCACAGATTTCATCATGTTTCATTACAACTTCTGCCTCCAGCGTAGACCACTCCCCAGGACCCTCCTGTGAACGACAAGCCACAGGTGAGGCTTCCAGTCTAGCAGGTCCATATGCAGCAACTCTCACACGTTTCCTAAGAGAAAAGACTCCAGGAAGAGCCTTACAGTAGTATCAAGACCTGGTACCTGATTTTAACATCAAATTATATCCATTCAGCAAATGCTGGCAGCTTGTCTTCCAAATCTCAAAGGCCTTTACCAAGGCAAGTAGCAAACACCTCCTAGCAAAGCTACCACCTTCTCAGTGGAACTGCAAAGGCAGGTCCTCAAAAGCAGGCACCAAGGAGTGTCTGGACAGCCAGAGGAACTGAGCACAACACAGACCTTATAGCCACACTGCTGGGCATCCCCGCTCTTTTCCTTTTGCAGAAAATATAAGCTCTCTCTCCCTGCTCAAATTCAATAATCTTTCAAATAATTCCCTTATATTTCACGTAAAGAAACAAACGCGCGCTGCTTAGCTGCAGGAACTGCCAAATTCAGTAGTCAGGGCAGTTACAGATGTTGGCACATCCTTTCAAATTCGTATTAGCACCACTAGATACCCTCTAGCACTGCAACCAGAAACTTTAACCAGATGATGTAGACATGCTGTAGGCCTACCTTAAAGGTCAGTTTGTCTGTTGTCAGGGCACCCTCTGTCTTCAGCAGGAACTTACAGATCAGGGTAAGGAATCAGTCCTTAAGACTTTGGACACTTGTCAACTATATGTGCTTCTCAATAGATGAAGCCCTGTTTTCTGAGTCCATGTGAGTGAACTAAGACCAAAGATCCCTACCTAAGCCTAGGTTTGGCCTCACTGTTGGCAGCATGCTTCAAAAAAAAAAAACAAAAAACAAACCCAGTGTGATGTCAACAACTCTCTCCCCACACCCAGCCTTCTTGGCTTTGCTGAGGAGCACAGTCCTGCACTGCACCCGGCTAGATTTGTAACACATTAACTATCAATATTCGATCTGTGAAAATAAAGCTTTTGTGTCAGCTTAACCTCATCAGATTGATGAATGGCCTTCAGAGCAATCCACACGGTCCCAACCAGGGTGTCCCAGATCAGTCCTTTGTTCCATACTTCCACAATTAGGCCCAGATCCAGCCGACTGATCTCACTGCAAGAAAAGAAAAGGCAGCATGGGTGAGGGAAAAGCAGAATACAATCTAATTCTGCTTTAGGTTCTGCATTACTACCATGATTATACCAGTGAACTCTTTCCACACAGCTGTGTCAAGCTACAGAGACCTTCTGGAAGTATGTGGTTGAGGTGGCTCATACTGACAGGAAACACTAGATTTTAATGACTGATTTCTCAGTTTAACACTAACTACACAAAGACTGCCTGAAACTCTGAAACATGTTGTGCACGGACTGACAATTGGAAACTTGCCTCAGCAGCACATACACAGGAGAAGGACGCATATCTGGGGCGAAAACCTAGAGATGAGCTGCTCTTTGTCATCAGGAACTCCATTTCCCTTGGCAGCACAGCAACACAAGCATACTTTGGCAGGTACAAACACGCCAATACTTATCTGTGAGCGGAGCAGCTGCACGCCAAAAGTAACAGTCCCAAACCCAGCATTGCTGCATCAGCAGCACTACCTATTGCTCAGGGCTGCGTTGCGCAGCTGCTGCTCCAGCAGTAGCTCCTTCCCCTGCGTGACACAGCAGGGTTTTGAGCTGTGCAAATCTCTGGCAGCAAGTCACACAACCACTGAGTGCCAAGTTCTTGGAAATACTTATCTGAAGGTTTTCATGAACGTCTTCGCTCTCAGTAAGGAAAGGATGCATCCCAAATTCACTTCTTCCCAATGCTTCATAGCATTTATGTCTCCCTCTTCCACTCTGTTTTACAACATGCCTACTTAAGAACAGCGTAACACATGCATAGCCTGAATGCTGGTAAAAATAATGAGGTAGAGAGAATCTTGGGCTGTCTGTTGATACACAACTCTCTCACACTTATCATGAAGACTGGCTATTGCTCCTACTTCTTTGAGCTCAGGACTTCCCTTCAGAGTAACCGCTGATCCCCAAAAGGAGGTATTTTGGACACACAGTGCTGTTGCTTGCTGTCCTTCTAATTTAAAAGCACATTAGTGGCTAATTTCTATAGACTGCCATCATGGCCAAAAAAAAAAAAAAAGAACTGCTGCAAATCCCAGCATCTATTCAAGCTTTGCCTCAGAGACTTCTTACAACTTTAAAGGAGAATATTGTATCTACAAGGTTGTAGAAAAATCTTACAGTTACAGGAAAGCACATTAATATCTATTTTAAACCCAAGTGCTTCTGTTCAAGCCACGGAAATTGAGGTCACGAGCATCCAGTTCTTGGGTGACTCAGTCTACACAGTTCAAAAACCATGCTATCACACAGGCTTATTATGAGTTTACTGCTAGCATCTTGAAACTGAGTCTCCAGCTCCCTCTGTTTGGATATCACTACTCAATATGGCCAAACAACTAGAAACTTGCACCATCACTGCTCTGCTCTCCCACTGCTTGCCTCTTGGAAGATGATATTTATCTGATTGCACAAACGTGCAATAACAACAGAAGTGACTGATTTTCTGCTGGCTGGACTGCTGTGAGGGCAGAAAAGCAAGGGAAGGAAGAAATACTCTACTTTCAAGCACACTGTAGAAACACGTTCTTTGCTTCAACATACGTTGACAGAGCAATACATGGATCGTAAGACACTCAACGAGCTTCTGTACAGAACTCTACAGGACAGGTGACCAGATAAGAATAAAAAAATACAAAGATTTTCAGTAGAGTGTCTTTGCTTGCCTTCGTGTGTTCTTTTCTCCACCTTCTGGTCAGATGCAGAACAGCTTCAAAGAACAAAAGAACTGAGATTGGAATTTGGTGTCCCTCCCTTTTAGCATGCACATAGAATTTAACTGAAAGACATTTCTGACAATTTCAGCACCAATTTAATCATCATGTTCTAAACATCATTTGCACTTTCACTCAAGAGATGCCTGCTGCAAATATACAGTTTGTTTCAAGATGGTTCAAAATCAGAAGATGCCCCCAAATAATACATTAAAATACTTTACTGGTCTCGCAAATAAGCAAATCTCAAACAACCCCAGATTCTGAAGTGTTAGGTCTCTCAGGGAGTTTGGAAGCAAAAACAACAAACACAGATAGAACGTGTTTCCTTGGATGTAGTCTATTCTTCTACTATGCCTCATAAAAAAGATAAACACAAACACAGACAGTAAAAGCATCCTTTCCTCAGGGAAAAACTACTGTGTTCAAAAGCGTTTTCTAGCTCCAGAAAGAAAAAGAGCAAACCACTGAATAGTAGTATTGAAATATCAGTGTTATTTCTTGTGGGACAACTTAATGTACATAGGATCATGCAAAACACGTTCCCTGCCACGTGTAATATTTTTGTTATAAAGAAACATCAGGACAACTTTGCTGTTGCCTGGTTAAAGCAGGGATGATAATAGCGAAGTAGTTCAGCTAATATTCTGCTTTCATGTACCCTAGCAACTAATTATGGAACAGCACAGTGACCTTACAGCATGCTAGCTGAGCTCGCAGCTGATATCAGAGAGCAGTTCCAGGAGCTGTTGGAGGGGAAGGAGGAGGAGCAACCATGAGAGCCATCATCCAACAGAAGTGCCATTCTCAAATCACTGGTGAGCAGCCTTCCCTGTAGCTGGTCATGTTCAAAGCCAGTTCCTGTCCACCGGCTGAGAATAAGTCACTGGAAGAATGAGTCTGTAGTTTGGGTATGGGCATGTGATTTGGCAAACAGGTACAATTCCCTGCTCTAACCTCACCTCAGACCTGAATGGTTTACATCAGCAATTGCCACAGCCTCTGCCTGACCAGGAACTGCAGAGCTGAGAAGATGGTGGTGAAGAGATGTGAGGAGCATACCTCTTTCTCCAGATATCAAAGCATAGGTTCCAGGCTCTACACACAGAAGCACACACTTCACATGCTGCTCCAAAATCAGAGTGTCATCAAACAAGGGAGGTGGGAGTACAGCTATGATGGCAACATTGTACTGACCAAGGTGATCTCCTCAGCCAGAGACAAAAGCTTCCCACTTTCAGCAGAGGAGAACCAACTGCTGCTGGATTGGGAAACATATTCACAAAATCCCATGTGGGTCTCTTGCTACTTATACTATATAAACATGTCAGAGCCACTCAAAACCAGCAGCACTGGCTTTGACTCCACAAAATGAACACATTACTATCCCTGCAACAGCTTCCATCTCAAGTTCAGCAAATAGCACTCCGAGTCCAGGATTTAGCAAATTCAGTTCACTTTGTCTTACAAAGCTATAGAAACAGAACCAGATGCAATATATCAGTCTCATTCATCTACTTGCAAAAAAAAAGAACCCAAACAAAACTGCCACCATTCTAAAAGATACTGGGAAATCCCTGGCTATGTGTCATGACTGCGAGGACCAGAGCAAATGAGAAGTGTCAACTGCACCAGAAACCGTGGGAGAGCTGGAACTGGTTTTGCTGCTCATGGCAGAGACTGGCAGCCCCTCAAGCTACAGCAGAGGAGCTGGAAAACACATTCATAGGCACCACGCCCACGGTAGAAAACATCAACACACAAGAGTGGTAACCAGGATCACCTTGCGAAGGTCATTGAGTGCACTAACAACAGCCCTTAACTGCCCTGACCAATCTCAACAGTGGCCTCCACTCACACCCTCTTCCTATGGCCCAGAAGCTCCATTTAAGCTCAGCTCCAGGCCTTCAGCCCTTGCTTAAGCTATGTTGTAGGTGTGCTTGTCTCCAGCTTAGCCACAGCTGTGCCCACACCTGGCCATGGACCTCATCAATCCAGACCCAACTCCCTGACTTCCCAGCTCAACCTCAGACTTGCCTTGTCACTACAGACCTGACTGGCAATTGCTGGACTATCTCTGGCCCCGATTATCGTTATCAAACACAGCTCTGAGCCTGACTTGCTAACTTGCACTTCCAGCTTGATATCGGACCTGTCTTATTACTGCAAACTTGTCTGATGACGTGACCTCTCAGCAGACACTGGCCTGATGCTTATGCCTGCCCTGCTTGTGCTGCCAAGGTACTGTGGGTCCGGTCCATGGGTGGTGAGGACCCTGCCCCATCAGCCTCCTACTGCTCCTGCTTCTGGCTCCCTGTCCCTGCAGGAGAAGCTGGCTCTCACTGCACACTGACACACAGGTTCAAGGACAGGAATCCAAGCAAACTGATGTTATTAAAGGACACAGTTACTCCAGTCAGTCCATGGCACCAGCAGAGACAATTTCCCAACACACATCTTCTTCAGCACAGGTCAGTATGTACAACAGAAAAGCAAATTATTTAGGTTGTCACCAGGTTTGTGCCTTTTATCTACTTAAGTATTCCAATTTATACAACACAACTGCAGCTCCATATAACATCAGTGCTGCGGAAGGACACGACCACAAGTACCTCATCGCTGTGCAACACTGTACTTACAACATGAAGTCCTGTTCCCAGCACGGTTGGTCACCTCGCACAGCTACTGTCGTGCTCTTCACATTTTGCACTTTCAGGGTAACATACGTATTGAATTTATCTGAGGAATGAGAGGCAAAAAGTTATATCCTTCAGTATACCCTTTCATTACATAAGCACAACATTTCAAGGTTTTCAGTCCATACATTGCATTCCAGGGGGACCCAAAACAAAGTCCATATGGGAAGACATCACTAGGCTGAGGAGCCAGATGTTCAAGATACTTTTCACTCACTGTCAAATTTTCAATCACAGCTTTTTAGAAATTCATGCACAATCAAAAACAGGCAACCAAGCACTTACAGTAAGTCAGAAATAACAAAAGAGCATAAAATCCTGAAGAGCACAGGACTGCGTATAAAGTGCTGCTTACTGAAATGCAGATGAGAGGAAGAGACAGTTCGAAGGAATAGGGCCCATCATGCAGAGTGAAAAACAAACTTGCCAAACATACAAGCAAGAAGCAGTTGAGCTGATCGTATTATCTCTTCCCTTCTGACCCAACTACTCTCCTAGTTCCAACCTGCGTTTCCACCCATGAGTCCATAAAGAACTTTACAGACTAGACAGGGGCAGAAGAACAATACAGTGATTTGTGCTAAATATGCTAAAACTAATCTGTATTGCTTAAATGAGCTAACCTAGACGAACCACGTTACACTGATATTTTGACAGAATATACTTTGGTTAGATGTTTTGCTTTTTATTTTAAATCTGAAGAAAAAGTCTGGAACAATTTTTTCCTAGTTGCTGCTATTTCTTTGCTAATAAAACCGAAGCAACCAAGCACAGGCACACACAGTTTGAATATCACCATCTGAGAAAGAACAAATTCCGTTTGAAAGAAAGTGACCACCTCAGACCCATCTATCAGTTTCATCAAGCCTAGAACCAGATGTATGTGAAGTAACCAAAAGCTACATGAACCAGAAGCTCAGGAAGAAGTGGGAGTCACTGAAAGTCAGATTCCTTCATATCTAGCTACACCACTTGCACCCTCCTGACACGCTGGGCTTGTCAGTGAAACCACAGGCTTCAGCCGAGTAAAATCTAGACCACAGGACAAATATTTTGCAGCTGTGAGTGGGCTTCTTGATTAGAGAAATAACATACACAGTCTCCCTTCCAGTCTGGGCACTCAGCTTTCCTTCCCTGGAAATTCAGTGTTTTTAACAGAGACGGAGGAAGGATGAGAGGAAGGGGCAGGGTGGGCTGGGAATTTGTCACAGTAAAGGAGCATCTTTGCTCATCTGTCACCTGTTCAGGTAAGGTGAGCAGATAGAGGTGTCTCAGTACTGTGACACCAGGTCACCTCCGCAAGCTTTACACTAACTCAGGCGCCTGGACTCTCAGGATAGCTTTTGTCACTCCTCAGGAGGGCATGCAGGAGCAGAGAGGAGGTAGATGAAAACTGGAGGGAGCAGCACAAGCAGGAAGTGAGAGAGTGTCACAGTTGCTGCATACAACTAGTAGAGCACAGCTTACCTGGTGGTCCTTGGAGTTTAGCTTTTTTTACTGAAAAAGAAAAAAGGAAAAGAAAAAAGAGACACTGTTAGTGATTTTATCCTGCTGCAGTTTCATTTGAGTCAGAGTGTCGCAGGGCATCACATTAAAAATACATGTCATTATGTCATAAAGAATCAGCAAGTGCCAGAAGAGAGGTGCCCCATACCATTTCTTTACACAAATGCATTATGGTATATTTTTAATTTATATTTGTATATTCATAGGTGACTTTTTTCCTTTTCTCATTCATTAAGAGGATACACAATGCCTATGTGGCATGTGTGCATCATTTACTAATATTCCTCCTTCCGACCTGGTGATCTTGCTGCATTATAGCATATGTTGAACTGATAAATTAAGACTGTTTCCTACAGCCTTTTGTATAACGCTTCCCACTCTAGTAACTGACTTATCTACAAATATTAATGATTTGGGCAACGTGGTCTAGTGGAAGATGTCCCCCCCCAAGGCAGGGGGCTTGGAACTAGATGGTCTTTGAAGGTCCCTTCCAACACAAACCATTCTGTGATTCTATGATTAATTGGACAACCCCCAGCAGAGGCCTGGTAGAGGGAAACCCTCATTCACTTTAACATTTAATAGATCTGGAGGCAAAACATCTTCTGTATCCCATCTCCCCTATCTAAATCGATGCATTTAAAAAATAATCATAGGATTACTGTTTGGAAAGCAATGAAATATGGGAAATGCAAAGCAGTTTCAAAATCAGTTCTCTGCGACTGTAAGTTACTGCCTCTTAGCAAGACATCACATCATACTACCTCACTTATAAAGTTACAGACGCTCTAGAATAAACAAACATTTCTTTAAAAATGTGCATCTCTTCTCAACAGCACAGAGCAGACTTTCAACCACAACTTGAAAATAATCAAGCCTGAATAGCAGCTGTATAGTATGACATCTGCAAATCCAATTAACCCAGTATGCCAAACAAGCAGTAGTCTAAACTCAAACGTCACTTTTCTGAGCTCTCCTCTCTTAACTTAATTCCAGGGCAATATTTATCAAAAACAATGGTTAGAACATAAAACAGCACTGGCTCTTATCTCACCGGATGGAGAAGGTCCATGTCTACCTAGGAGAGACTTTGTTTACATTCATCTTTTGCAAGCTCATATCCTCACTGGTATTGCTAAGTGTAAGCACTGAGAGAGTACGTCTCTAGGCTCCAGCTAGTTTTCCCAGTGGAAAACTAAAACTAAGAAGAAAAACCATTTAAGAAGATAGGAAACAAGGTACATCTGAGAGCAAAAAGATTTAAAAACTGACACAGTGAAATTTCATCCTGAAAATAAAGTCTCCAACACTTACTAAAGGCTCACAGAGTCTAACCAAGAGAAAGGGAATGTTCCCAAGAAGGGAACATTACAGAATAAAAATAAAGTAAAATAATGGCCCTTACAAAGTTACATGCACAGAGTTGCAATGGAGTGTGGTCCTGGAGAACACCCTTGCTATCTGAGAAATTCTCCTTTGCAAGCGTTTACAGTCCAGGTAGATGTTTGCATGAAGGAATGCTGTACCAGGTATAGGATGAGCCAGAGGTGTCTCAAAGAGAAGTTAGAAGAGCTGTAGCTTTTACATAGATGGCCAAGGCCCACAAGCCTTTAGGTTCAACATAAACAGGTTTATTTTCTCCCAGGTTCAGGGCCTGAAGCATTCCTGATGCCAAACCTAATGGTGCAAGCAAAACACACAATGGGGTGGGGGGAGTGTTCCTGCTGACTGAAGATGCAGATTCCTTTTTAATCTCCAAATCAACCAGTCTGTTCAACCACTGAGAAACAGGCATGGCAATCTACCCACTTTCTAGGTGCCTTTGGATACCAGACAAAAGCAGGCATTTCATGAAATACTACCCTGGAGTAGGCAGACACCTGATTATCTCTGATTCCCCCCTTTCCTCCTCTTTGCAAGGGGAAGGAGACAGAGAAACAAATGCATGTGTTTGTGGGAAGGAAAAAAGGAGAAAGAGGGCAGGGCATTCACAGTAAGCTTCAGCTGGCCTCTCTTCCTGTTTGTAACAACCTCCACTGCTGTTAGAAGGGAAGCAGAGGCAACCCCAGTGTGGAAATTCAGTATTATTCTGTCAAAAAAAGCAGCCATAGTGGGACAATGGTTTCTAGACACAGAGACAAGTCACTTTATCTGCAGCAAGCAAGTTGCAAACTAAGAGACAATGCTCTCTGTACATTGTGGTCTCGACCTCTAAAAGCTGAGAGGTTCATTTAATGAAAGGCAGCAAACCCTGCACTGCCTTAGCATGCTGAAAAGAGTGTCCATGCAGGGCTTCAGACTGGTCAGCCTCACCTCCATCCCAGGAAAGGTGATGGAACAACTTATCCTTGGCACTGTCTCCAGGCACATCAAAGATAAGAAGGTCATTGGAAACAGTCAGCATGGTTTTACCAAGGGAAAGTCATGCTTGACCAACCTGATAGCCGCCTATGAGGATGTAACCAGGTGGATGGATGATGGAAGGGCGGTAGATGTGGTCTATCTTGACCTCAGCAAGGCATTTGACACCGTCTCCCACGGCATCCTTGTGGGCAAGCTGAGGAGGTGTGGCCTGGATGATCAGGTAGTGAGGTGGATTGTGCGCTGGCTGGAGGGCAGAAGTCAGAGGGTTGTGGTCAATGGGGCCGAATCTAGTTGGAGGCCTGTGACTAGCGGAGTCCCTCAGGGGTCGGTGCTGGGTCCGGTACTATTCAATATCTTCATCAGCGACCCTGATGAGGGAACGGAGTGTACCCTCAGCAAGTTTGCTGATGACACTAAACTGGGAGGAGTGGCTGACACACCAGAGGGATGTGCTGCCATTCAGCGGGACCTAGATAGGCTGGAGAGCTGGGCGGGGAGGAACCTGATGAGATTCAACAAGGACAAGTGTAGGGTCTTGCACCTGGGAAAGAAGAATCCCATGTGCCAGTACAGGTTGGGGACTGACCTGCTGGAGAGCAGTGTAGGGGAAAGGGACCTGGGGGTCCTGGTGGACGGGGGGATGACCATGAGCCAGCAATGTGCCCTGGTGGCCAGGAAGGCCAATGGCATCCTGGGGTGCATTAGAAGGGCTGTGGTCAGTAGGTCGAGGGAGGTCCTCCTCCCCCTCTATTCTGCATTGGTGAGGCCGCATCTGGAGTATTGCGTCCAGTTCTGGGCCCCTCAGCTCAAGAAGGACAGGGAACTGCTAGAGAGAGTCCAGCGCAGAGCCACTAAGATGATCAAGGGAGTGGAACATCTCCCTTATGAGGAAAGGCTGAGGGAGCTGGGTCTCTTTAGCTTGGAGAAGAGGAGGATGAGGGGTGATCTTATCGTTTGTAAATATGTTAAGGGTGAGTGTCGGGAAGATGGATCCAGGCTCTTCTCGGTCTCATTAAGTGATAGGACAAGGGGCAACGGGTCCAAGCTGGAGCATAGGAGGTTCCGGGTTAATATAAGGAAAAACTTTTTCACTGTGAGAGTGGCAGAGCACTGGAACAGGCTGCCCAGAGAGGTGGTGGAGTCTCCTTCTCTGGAGACATTCAAAACCCGACTGGACCCGTTCCTGTGTGATGTACTCTAGGTGGCCCTGCCTTGGCAGGGGGGGTTGGACTAGATGATCTTTCGAGGTTCCTTCCAACCTCTATGATTCTGTGATTCTGTGATTCAGCAAGAGCTGTCCCAGGGCTCACAGCAACAGGGACATCCTGGGGCAGCAACCAGGCTCAACCAAGTTCACGAGCCCACTACGGATCCACATAACAAAAATGGAGTCTTGTATCTTTAGTACCTACCAGGAGAGAAGCCCCACGCTCCTAGATAACCTGCATGTAATAAATTACACCTTTAGTTGCAGAAGCAGGGCTTATAACCAAGAGTTGGATCACAAACCTGGGAGTCTCATCTCACCAGTAACTCTTTTGCTTTATCTTCAAGTTTACACAGCGTATCCAAAAAGTTCCCATGATAAGTGAATTGGACATATTTATTTTGTTAGCCAGCTGGAAAGCACTTCCTAGGGGTGTATAAAAGTCATTGCCAAGGTGCAGCTCGCACAACATCTCAGGATCAGGACTGGCTGTGAGATCGCAGGGTTCCCCACATAACAGTAAGGGTCTGGAAAGAGTTGTTAGGCACTGCCGAGGCCCAGCCTGTTTGTCGGCCCAGGGAACTCCCAGCTGAGGTGCCAGGCACAGAACAGCATGCACCCTGCCATTGCCGAAGGACCGCAGCGTTGGAAAGGCACAATGAGGTTAGTTTCCCTGGGGAAACTTCTGTACCCACACCTGCCCGTTCTGTCTCCTTAGAGCTCCTGTACGTGCTCAAGAAAGCACACAAAGGAGTAAGGAAGAAAGCCTGACGCCATCAACAGTTAATCACTCCCAGTGTTGCAACAAAGGCTGAAAACTCATTGCTACTCCAGGGGGAGGGAGGACAGCAAGCTGAAACCGAGCCATGTGAAACAGTACGTGTTACAAAAGAAAATCTGTATCACAAAAGGAAACCATTCTCTAAAGCAGCCAGCAGCACCAAGTTTTACAGATACGGTTGCTTCGTGGCCACAAAGTGAAAACCTGCAGTAAAGATCTAGATCAGTGATGTCCTCACTCCCCCCAGAGGGCCCTGGGGAAGCCACATTTTTAAACTATCTGGAAATGTTGAATTCCATTCATTTCAAACGGCTTCTCTCAGCAAACTGGGCAGCAGGAAAAGCCCCGGCATTCAGAGGCAAACACTGGACTGTGCTGAACCGTAACCTTCCTACGCCACTGCAACACCCTATGGGAAAGACAGCAGGGAGGGAAGAGAAACGACAGAAAATTAGAAGCGAAAGTGAGACCTGGAGCTTTGCACTGCCAAGTGTGAGCACTGCCTGATAGAGATGCGCAGAGATGCACCTCCTCCCACCGCACAAGCAAAGGTTCATTTAACCACTAAAAAACCCTTGGGACACAGCTATTGCATCTCAGCTCAAGGAGTTACGAGAAAGCAGGTGGGTTGCACTAAAGTAACCGGATACAAATTGGACAAATGCAAAAGCAATGAAAATTGATATAAACATTCAATTCATCCAGAGATATTTTCTTTTCCTTTGGGAATCTCTCTCCATTTTGGTGTTACTCTAAATAAAGAGACAAGGAAAAAATTAAGTTGAAGTCTTGCCTGCAACCTAAACAAAAAAAAAAGCTACAACAAGATCCCAGGCGCTTTACAGTCAGTTACAAAAGGTTAGAGAGTCAGACAGACTCCTAAAGAATAGGAAAGGAAAATACAAGCCAGAGATTGCAAAAGAGGTCCATAATCATTGTTGAAGAGTATCAGAGTATTCTTAAACTCAGTTCTATGGAGAAAATCTTCCTATTCACTTACTTTTTAATTGATCTGAAGGGTATATCTTTTCCCCTGACTAGGTACCTCATACATCAACCAGAGAATTACCTTTGAGCATGCCAAATTACTGTGAGGTTCACACAACACATTGTTCAATCCTCCTAAGCAGGAACACGACCATATTCAAAGGGAACCTGGGTGTTCTGAACAGACTTGAGAACACCTTTAACATTTGCTTGCAGATCAGAAGGATGCAGACACAGGCAGTGCCTGCAGCAGATGGCCGAAAGATTACATCCTAACTAAATCCAGCACATGACTTACAAGCTGGTCACTCACCACACTACAGCAAAACCTACATCCTTACACAGAGGCCAATAAAGTGCCACGGAGGGGCTGTGGGAGAAATTAGAAGAATGAAAGGATGTGGTTTAATTAGTGCTCTTAAAAAGAAATGCAACAGTGAAAAGAACATTCAAAATATATTTTCACAATCGGCAATTTGAAAAATAGCTTCCTTTTCCCTGTGAGACACCAATGCAATGTTAATGTGTTTCCGAGAGCACTCTGACTTCTACAGTAACTATCCCCACCCGAACAACAGAATCAATACATATTTCCCTTTCACACTGTGCTTTTCTCACCTCTTCCAGGTGCCCAGACTTCAGTGCGCAGTGACACAGAGCACTAGGTGCAAAGGTTACTTAAGCGACAGAAATAAGAGGCCTCGGCAGAACACTCACACTACCCAAGACTAAGTCAACAGACCAAACTCACAGCCTGTGCACCCTGCAGTAGGGAGGGAGGGAGGGAATCTCCTGGGGGGGGCGGACAGTGCTCTAGTCCTTCAGGTCTGTTACTTTTTCTGTAACTGAACCTTTGGTAATAATTTTGTTGTCTGTACCCTGCACCAACAGCTACAGCACATGTACTCATTGCAGAGCCAGAAACTTAACACCTCCTACTCACTTCTTGAAAGCTATTTATAAGATCTATGAGAGGCTGGCAAATGGCACGAGGCTGGCACATCAAACAAGGACTGTTCCGTCCCTGGGGATCCCATCCTGACACACAGGTACCTTTCCCTCCCCTGGAAATAAAGACATTTTACATGCACAGCTCCTGCACATCCTCACCACCCACCTGAGGGTGAGGAACCCTTGTCTTTCGCACTACCTGAATGCAAAAGGTGCTCAAGGCCAGAGGAAGAAGAGGCCATGTAGTGACTTCACCCCTAACTGAGCCACTGTTTTGTTTCACATGATCCCTACAAAAGCCCAGCAGCATCAGAGGTACGCTACTAAATGCAATTGCACGTGCCATAGCACAACAGCAGTAATGACTGTGCCGCGAAACTCTTCTCATCCCTTCATAACTCTAAGGAAGAGCTGGATAAAACAACAGTTTAGTGTTTTCCGAGCCTGTTATGAGGATTTGACATGTCACAGCCACCTTGGTATTCCCAGCGTGAGACAGGTTTAAACAGAAAAGCTCCACTACTTTCTCATACATTCAGAGCTAAATTATGTTCAGACGGGAAAGATTTCCCTGAACTAGCTCAGAGGAAAGATAATTGCACAGGAGGCCCCAGGGATCCACCGCACTCAGCAGCACCTCAACAGCCTTTGCTGTAACTGCAGAGAGCCCCGAGCAGGGTCCGCTTGGGCCCCATCTCCTCGCAGCAGCTCTGCTGAGCTGGTGTGGTTATCGCAGCTGAGAGATTCCTTCAGCCTCAGAAAAGCCACTGAAAGACAAGAGATTTAAGTCACATCTATTACTTTATACTTCTGCCAGGGAAAACAAACAACTGGTTTTCATATAAACATTGTTCCACTCAAGCAGGGAAGAGAGCACTTTATAGCCCAGTGAACCCCCTTCGAGAATTACGGGATGGAAACACAGAGGGTACCTTCCAGTACCAATAGATGTACAAGTTGAGACTGTGTTCACAGTAAACAGAGGATAAGGTAACATTTTGTTATTGCTTGGTGTGAATGGAGGGCTGGGCTGACAAGAGAAGTGCTCTGCTGCTAGAAGGCAGAAAAGCCACGGCAAAATGCGACTTTCCTTGGTAACTGGCAGATGCAGGAACATAGTGCAGCTTTCCATCAGTACCTGAAGAATTACGTTTGCATCTAGGGACTGAATTTTTCTGACTTAATACCTGAAATAATCCTTAAAAAAATCCATCACCTGATTTGACTGAGACAACTGTGGAGGAATCCACATGGCCTCAACAGAAAGCCATCAATACCTCAGCTGAACAGAGATTGATCTGCTTTAATAGGTAGTCCAGAATAAATGGAATAGACACAATATGAGTTTAATAATTTTTAATACTTCATCAAAATGGGGGG
>VWZZ01000624.1:0-105551 GCA_013399095.1 Psophia crepitans
GAGGAGCAGCTGAGCAAACTGGGACTATTTAGTCTGCAGAAGAGGAGGCTGAGGGGAGACCTTACTGCTCTCTACAACTACCTGAAAGGAAGTTGTGGCGAGCTGGGGGTCGGCCTCTTCTCACAGATAACTAGTGACAGGACAAGGGGGAATGGCTGCAGGTTGCACCAGGGGGGGTTTAGGTTGGAGATTAGGAGAAATTTCTTCTCGGAAAGGGCGGTCGAGCATTGGAACGGGTTGCCCAGGGAGGTGGTGGAGTCACCGTCCCTGCGGGTGTTTAAAGAAAGGTTGGATGTGGTACTTAGGGACATGGTTTAGTGGGTAATAGGTGGTGGGGGGACGGCTGGACTAGATGATCCTTGAGGTCTCTTCCAGCCTTAATGATTCTATGATTATTAAGATCATCGACACAAGAACAGGTAATAGAAATTGAAGTTCAGTAACCCCCTACTAATATATGAAAGAAATGTTCAGACATTTAAGTAGGTGGCCTACTTAGCTGATAGCAAATGACAAACATGTAGGGAAAGCCCTAAGTCATCATAATGACGCCTTCTGCTCTATTACTTTCCTCCCAGCTTTACTGAGTTTATAATCTCTACTATTAAGAAAAAGCTATTGAATAGACCATGAAACTAAATACAACCATAATTTTATTTGAGTGGTATAATTTCCTTTTTCTGAGAGACAGCAATAATCACACCTTAGTCTAGCATGAAAGTCAAGGTCTTAAAAGAGTGGAAAATTGCTTCTACTGGTCAATAACTGAAAAGTTTTGCACAAAAACATTGCTCTCATCTCTACAAATATGTGACAAGGTATCTTTCCAACAACACACTCTTCCTCTATGAATTTCTGGACTGCATATTCATGAAGCTAAAGATAAGCACGAGTATTAACAATAAAGGAACATTTTTTCTTCTTACCGCTCTACGTAGATACTCTTGCTGGTTCCCAAAGCATATAAACTGGCCAATATTCTGTAACAGGAGACCTGAACATCTTCCACTAAAGATAAGAAGAAAATGATGGGTATAAAGAGATATTTTTCTTTGCAACACATTTCATAGAATTAAAATAAATTTCTTCTGACAATAACAGAATTAATTATATTAAGTCATCAAAGGCAATACACAGAAATCGCTCTCTAAATACAAAAAGTCTTCTGACCACTGTGTGCTATAGCTTTTACTCAAAACTTCCATTTACTTCAATGCCAAGTTACCAGCTAAGACAGTAACCATATTTCATTAGTGCACTAACTTTCTGAAACTAAAGGCGTACCAACTCTTTATGGATGTTTAATTCCTTAATCTGAGAATTTATTTAATAGCTATAAAAAAGTATCAATGAATCTTATCTAGTTTGTCTGTAGCGTTTAAGAAAGTTTCATGACAAATCAAAGTGCTGAATGTAAAAAAACAAATTTTAGAAAAATTATTTAAAAAGCTAACACCACTGTATAAAATACATTACAAAAGATAGGCAATTCTGTTAAACAGATATTTAATTCTTTTAATCACAGTTCATATTTTTTTAAAAAGTTAGACACAAGTACCAGTTAATACCGTGTACTTAATTTACACTGACAAAGGATTAAAAAAAATAAATAATCCTTTAGTACTTACGAGTAGTTCACCAAAGCATGTTTTGAAGTTATCAAATGTTTCACTCACAAAATGTAAAAATAATTTTAACATCTATCTGAAAAAATGCTTTCCTAATGCAATCTGCAGTAAACAGTATAACAATAGTGTAAGTATGATCAAGAAGGACAAAACTCCCATTCTTTCCATATATATTTTTTCTAGTCTCTCCCATAGCACTTATATCTTTCTTCCCCCAACACGCAATGAAATGTTGGGAGTAAAACAGAACGAAGACTTCATGGTCTGGAAGAGCCTACAAGACAGTCCATCAAAGCTACACAGCCTGGGTCTTTACTATACTGTGATTTTAGTTTGGATCATCTTGGAGCTGAGTATTTTTATGTAGTAAGAGTACCGCACATACACTGACACACCTTTGTACATGATCACACCATGAAGTATTCTCTACAGGTAGCAATATTTTGTACATGTAGCAATATTTTTAGGCACAACACCAGGTCAAGATGCTTGCCATCAGAGTAGTACAAAAGATAATCTTATTAACAAGATGTAAAGAGAAGTTGTGTGTAAGAAAAATTAGTCTTTCCAACTATGCTTTAGTTAAAACAAGGAGGCAAAATTTAAATTAATTATTCTTTCTCAGTTTATGAATTCTAAATTGGGTGTTTTGACACCAGTGTGATGTATGTAGAATAGTTGATTAACAACAACAACTTAAGTAATAAAGTATCAAAGGCTAATTACTAAGTTCCAATATCAGAGATTAAAAATTATACAAGGCATGAACATGTTGATGCCTGAAAAAGTCGTTTATGATGAACAAAGTGGTTTATGATGTATGTGAACCACACAGATGACTTTTTCTGGATGTTGCCACAGACTCCTGAATTTTACAGAAATAATTTAATGAGAAAAGTGAAGGTTTACATCTCATCACATTCAAATCCATGAATACATCTCCAAATTTTCAAAACCAGTTCTCTTACTGCTATTTCAGATATTAGTCTTCCAGATTCTAAAAGGAGAAAAAATGCCATTTGATATTCTTTTCTTCTAAGTCCTTCTCTCAGTTATTTCCATAATTGAGTTAGCAATATAGAGCAGAATTGCCTCCTCTAGTGCAGTCCGGACAGCAGAATTCCAAAAATTAAAACCTAGTTTCACATTGCAGACTCCAAAATTTTGCCTTGCAGAGTCTGGGTTTGGGAAAATAAAGTTTTGAATGTGCCATAAACAGAATCTCTACAGAAACGTCATATACAGAGTCTCATCCACACTCCCTTCTCCAGTGCCTGAATTCCGCAGGAGCTCCTTCCACTTTTCTTTAGGATCTAAGGTGCACCCACCCAAACTCCCTGCTAATTGAAACTGAGTCAGAGTGCATGTAGGACAGAACAACATCATTCTCACAGTATAACCTCAGTTATAGACAGAGCAAAGACAAATTAAGGTAGAGTAACTTTTCACATAAGAAGAAAGTCACAGTTAATCTATGGTAAATCAAGTCTTCTGACTGTCTAATCACAGCTACATCTGCTTTAATATTTACACACAGCGCACTATAACCTGTTCTAGGTCGATTACAGTGTTTGAATAAATCAATGACAATTTTGTCAACATGACATAGGATTTGTCCTTCTCTAACAGAACCGAGACTCTAGTAATGTTTCCTACGTGACACTACAGATATGTTAACTGCATGACACTTCTAATTAATACATACATATCAAATCTTCCCCAAACTGGTGCTGTCCAATGTGCTCAAATAACGAAGATAGCACTGGCAGGAGAGCAACTGTGGTATAATTGATGATTTGTGTAACTCCCTTTGGCTGGTTTCTGCTGTGTGTAAACTGGCCTTGCTTAAGATTCTCCATTGTTTTCTCCAAATCCTCAGCAGCATTGTCCAAAAATGCTCTCAATGCCATCTTAACAGATTCCAGACCAGTTTTCATCACAGTCCTGCATGCAGCATGCAAACAGAGTGAAAGAATATTCTATTAGACAAGCATGGAATAAAGCCTAATCTTGGGTTATTTGAAATAGACAATGAAGATCTGAAGAAAAATCTTGTCATCTTTTCATATTGTAAAATATTATCCTAGCACAACAACCTGCTGAAAAAGTGTTTGATAGGCATCCTGCAGTACACAAGGACATTTTATCTGGTTTTCCATTGGGAAAATAAAGTCATTTTAAATTTATAAATTAAGTGATTCATTTGACTTCAGAGGGGAAAAACCACACCTAACAAAATAGAAGAATGAGTAAGTCTACAATTTATGACTCTAGGAAGAGAAGAACTATCTCAAGGTAGAACTCAGAAAGTCTTCCCAACCATGACAGTCAGATTTCTGCCGCCAGAATTCAGACATCAGAAAGGAATGAGTAAAACCAACCAAATCTGTTTAAAATTAAAGACAGGCATTTATTATATAACTGTAACACCATAATCAGTTACGTAATTATATAATCCAGTAGAATTATTATCTTTTATTTGTTTTAACTTGCTCAGTTACAGAGATCCTTTGTTTAAGAAAAGTATCCATTTAGGCACGTGTGAAACAAAACCAGGTAAAATTCTTCTGTCATTGAATAACAGTCCAGGGGTTTTGTTTCTTTGCTTGTTTTACAGAATGAACATATACAGTTTCAATGGTAATATTTTCAAATTTTCATGTAACCTCCATGAATCCCTTAATCCCCACCTGGAGCTACTTTTATGTATCTACCAAGAGTTGAATTGGTGACCTCCACCTGTACTTGTATTCCATCTGTATGATTGCATACAGCACAGACAATTTAAGACAAAGAAACCCAAGATATTGCAATCGAAAGGATCACCATGCAACAGCTGAGCCATATTAATTGACCATGATCATGACTCTACCCCACAGCAAATAGAAAGCCAAAATTTGTTCATTTAAGCAACTGTGAAGATACTGAGAAAAAGACCTACCTGCATGTAATCCAGCCAATTATTTGAGCGTAAATGCAAAGTGAAAAAAGTTATCTTAAATTAACACAGAGGTAGTTTAAACTATTATGTGCTGTTTCACAACTGCAAAGATCTAAAAGTCAACTCTCAGCATAGACAGTTGACTGCACAATTAATGAAAAGCAACATATTACCCTCCAATATTTCAAGACTGTTTCATCCATAAACCTCACAATGGTTCGAAAGGAGCTCAATTTAATTTAAAAGTACCACTGAATTAAATGTAAATTTTCCATGTCAAATTAGAACACGAATTAACTTTGCAATTAAGACACTCTATGAGACACATTTACGGCACTCAATGTGCACTTAACTCCTGAATTTTTTGATTAAACAAAAAGTGTAAGCAAAAGAATAAAGTATTTCTAATGTAATTGTGGTTTTGGGATGGTCAAAAGATTAAAACCAGATGGAACTAACAGTCAGCAGTTCCTGGATATCATTGATCCAAACCGAGGCAGAAAATATAACCTACAAATATTGTCCTGCCTACCCCTACTAATTAACGAGTAACTAAACTACATCGCAATGGGAATTCTTTTTGGTACTATACGTTCTTGAGTTTTGAAATTCTGTAGCCTTACACAGGTAACCCAAATCTGACTGCACATCATTTTCTTAAGTGATTTTCTCTGTACTTTAGAACATACATTCAGTATTACCTCGCATCCAAGGTCTGGCCCAGTATGTGAAGACAGTTGACTATTGATGTTGCATCATTTCCTAAACAGGGAGGAAAATTATCCACCAATTAAGCTGAGCATACTGTACAGCACACCTACAATCTGCTAACTGCATCTCTGGTTTTAATGAAAGAGTAAATGGCATAGCAGAAGAGCAATTGACCTTCTGCATAATTTTAACATTCAAGTTAAAAAACATGCAGTTTGTTGTCTTAGCCTTGTTTACACAAATGCAGTAACTAGAGGCAGTAAAGCATCTCTCATCAAATAGCTGACGCAGTCAAGATGGAAGCACTTAAATGTGGGGTTAGAGCTGCAGTGTATTGTCTGGTTTTCATTTAAGTTCTATAGATTTTGCTTTAATTGGTTCAAGTTTATCTGAACATTTATCTTCCCCCTCTCAGTAACATAAAAGCTGTTAACTTTCACAAGCTACTATTGCAGAAAGAGAACATTTATATAAAATGTCATCAAAAAGGTTAGCTCCCTGGTGTTACCAATAGGCTGCAGCCTTTTATAGCAGGATCTGACATAATATGCATCTTCCATAACCAATTTTAACACTAATGTATGTAAAAAGAGAACTTACACACAACATGCCTTGTATGCATATGTACATCCAAGATGTTGCCATGTATAAGCCAGATCTAAGTTTACTTTTTAAATCCAGGATAGATTTAAGCTACACAAATTTGACTCACAGCTTCTTTCATGTATTTATTTTTTAAAAAAAAAACCTAAATCTTTGCAAAAACAAAAATACTTTTCTTGTTTCTCTATGAAGAAATTTTTTCTCAATTAAAAATAAAATATGAAACAAATCGAATGTTTAAGATAAGACAGATTCCTGAAAATAGTCATCTGCATACAGTGTACCATGCTTTCTCACTGGTCATTATGTCTCTTGAAAATATAGGCAAACATACAACTGAAATTAGTAACTGTTTCACTGAAACAGAGATTTTAAAAGATAAATTGCAAGGAAGGAGTGGGAGGTTTATTGCAGAACAGAGAATGTTGTTTGAGCTATCAAATTAGAAGGTATTACTGCGGTGTTCATCCACAGTAGATTAAACCAACCTGTACCACAGCTTCCACGGCTGCCCCTAGCCAGGCAGCCTCACCTGCTTTGCACTGGCACGGGTGGTCATGCAATGACATAGCAAGCAGATGAGAAAGCTGAGGTGGCCTAAAAAAATTCTACCCAAAAAAACACTCCAGAAGATTAAGTTATTTGTCAGCTGCTATTTTTTTTCCTTACTGTTTTACTGCTCTGGTGGTATGAATGCCAGTGCTGAGGAAGAAGGGAGTGCAGGACTGTGCTAATGAGAGCAGGGATGCAGGGAAGTACTCAAAGCAACCTGGACTTAAGACTGTGGCTTAAATTGTCATGAAACAGTAGCTTAACATCCACTGTGCAGGTACATATATGCTGTGTGCTACAGTACAGTATAGAGACGCTCACTCCAGTTCCCTGAAAACGTACATTGACAAGCTATTTATACCACGTAGACACATTTCAAGAGCCATGTATTTATCAGGAATCAGATACATCATATGCTGCAACCAGATGGAAGGGTCAGAAAGAAATTCATCTAGTTATTCTGAAAACCAGACAAGCTTTAGGCTTTAGCAGTGTGGTTAGCTCCACGGACTGGGATATCAGAGCAGAATTCAGTCACTACAATAAATGCAGCCCCCTTCAATCTAAACTGATTGACATACCAGAGTTTGGCCAGTTTTATCCATCTAACACTAAACCCAAACTTTCAGAGTTATCATGAAACTTATTTTCGGCAATGCATCCTTCAGGCAGGATTTGTTACAGAATCTTAGAAAATGCGATTGGCTATGAAAGACAGGTTTAGATTCAGTGGAAATTCTGTCTCTTGCTTTTGTTCAATGTCATGAATTCAGTTGTTTTTACTGTGTTTCTAAAACAAGAATTTAATATTCTACCTCAAAAATGCCACAGTTAAAACTAAAAAAAAAACCAAACCAAAAACAAACACACACCCTTTTAAAATTAACATTTCAAGAACCAGTTTGCTTCCAACCTGAGATCAGAAGTCAATTTCAGAAGGCTTTGTTTTTTTTAAACTGGGTTATGAAACCTAAAAAGAGGGCTTTTCTAATAAAACTCGTTTTTTTACTATTGCCAGTGTTTCTCAGTATATATATGTACTTTCATTAAATTAAAAATATTTTTTTTATTAATTAAAAGTGTTCTTGATTTTCAGAAGCCTGAAAACTAGATACAAAACACTAGGAATGAATGTGCAATATATAAAATTCCATTATATCATGAAAGGGGAGAAGGTCACAAGTATAATTAAATAGGATAAAAACTGAAATAAGAGCTGTTCCTTAAAGGAACTCTTCACACAACTCAGAACAATAGAGCCTGGACACAGAGGCAAATACTAACCCACCTGAATTCAAGAGATTTTAAGACTAAAAGTATCCCCGTAGCTAGTATAAATATTAGGTTATGATCACTGTTCAGCATGTATTACAAATGCCCTTGATCCCAGGAACTGCACAACTGAGTGTCTTTAATAAACTGAGGTGCAGTCCTACTCCTACAATTTTAGAAAGCTGTATTGTTATATCAGGAGGGAATAACTCTTGCTGTACTGCAAAAGTGCTACGGATATTGATTCCAGGATGTCTCACTGGACATACACTTATTAATACGGCATCCTCACAAAGGGGAGCAAAGGGGCAGGAGCTGATCTCCTCCCTGTGGTGACCAGAGATAGAACTCGCGGGAACAGCATGAAGCTGTGACAGGAGAGGGTTAGGTTGGAGATCGGGAAAAAGTTCTTCACCAAGAGGGTGGTCGGGCACTGGAACAGGCTCCCCAGGGCAGTGGTCACAGCACTGAGCTTGACTGAGTTTAAGAAGCATCTGGACAACTCTCTCAGTCATCTGCTTTTGTCCTGTGTGGAGCCAGGAGTTGGACTTGATGATCCTTATGGGTCTCTTCCAATTCAGGATATTCTGTGATTCTATGATTCTAAATTCAGGATGTCATTAGGCAGAGAAAGCCTTCTGTTTCTTTATAGGAACTCCTCTGAATAATTTCCCTAAGTTCCCAAAAGGAATGAGCAAAACCAGGCCTTTATTATCTGATGTCTGTCCCTGCTGATTTTTATTTCAGATTACAGGGGTCTGTATTACCGATATGAAGATTTAAAAAAAAAATAAAAATTATTTACATACTTATATAGAAAGAATGCCTTACTGAAGATTTAAACAATATAAAAAGTGAATCAAACTAGTCATATAAATTTGGTTTTTAAATTGAGAAAATATAAATTCACCAAATTTATTCATTAAAAACTTTCAAATTCAGCCCACTAACAATAATGTAAGTAAATGAATACAGTTTTACTGATTACAGTACAGCTGTACTGATGCACAGCTACAACTCTCCAACAGTAAATTATTGGGGTCAAAATCTACCTTCACAATGCAAAGAAATAATAATTCCATGCTGAATTACAATTCCATAATCTGGGTGACACTCTTAGATATCAAATGCAATTAATTGTTTAAGTTCACTCTGTAAGACTTGCACGCTTAATTTCCCATTTTATGAAGACTTGTATATACAGCTTAAGCTACATGACTTTTACTAATGACTTCCATACATGCAGCTGTATCTTCAGAAGTAGCATTCAAAGCAAATTCAAAATAATATAACCATCTGTATAGCAAAACTAATAGCATTTTGCTATAGCAAACTCCCCACTATCCATAAAGTTTATTACAGAGCAACTCTTGCTCATTCAGGATACCTTCAAGACGCACAAGTAACTTTCTAGGCTTGAGCTGTACTCTGAGGCTGTCCTCACAAGCACTTTCCCCTCTTCTACACAGGGCTTGTCTTTGCTGGAGTAAGTGCAATTCTTTTGATCAGGTTTTCTAACATGTTGTAATTCACTGCCAAGGTAAGGCAAACTTTAAGGTGCCTTTGATTTGAGTTAGTAGGTCCACAGTAAATGACCATGCTCCAGAGTCTTATGGTGACCTTGTCATAACGCATGGAAAAACTACAGTACACTTCTGTGTTGGCATAAAGATTTTGTATTCTGTTAGTTACCGCACACTAGGAGAAGACTTAAAGAACAAACTGCAGTCTTGGTGAATATCCATCTGATCCCATCTCACTTATCTTCTCTCTAACACTTGAACCCAGCCAAACAACAGGAAACAAACAAGCTGAGATGTGGAATGGAAAATATCTTTTCTCTAAGATGAAAGAAAGTTACATTGACTTAGATTTTTAACTTCAATTGTTACTCCTTTTGGAAAAAAAGTCAGAAAAAAACCTCACACAATAATGAAAAATATTTGCAAAATTTTAATAGTACACTTGAGATAGTTTCTTCTTTGAAGAAACAACCTAGGGTTTAAACTAGAGCTTATGTGTATGTTGGTGACATACTCCACCCTTCAGAAAAAGCTGCAACAATGCCACACAGCTGCAGAAATAACTCCATTCCTCCCATGATCTTTTGACTTTACAGGCAAATCCACTCAGCTCATCCCAAAACATATTTAAAAAGTGATATCCCAAAATAAATTCCAATCTTTCTTCTCAGTTTAATGGCTTTCATAATGGTTTGTAAGCTTTTTAAACACCACACTGCTGCAGCAAGTGATTTCCTTCCCTTCAAACTGAATGAAACATGTAGGAATTGAGTTAGATGCATGTTACCTTGATGAAATTCTCATTTTCTAGCTAATTACCCAGTTCGGTATGTTCATGGATGCTGAAGTTTGCAATGCATCCATCATAGAAACTATGTATGCATAGAATGTACTATTTCAGCTATCCTATCGTTGTGGCGTAAGAAAAAAATTGCAGAGTAAATGACTGTGCCACACATTGCATATAATGTATACACTTGTTACAGACTTCAAATTAACTTCAATTAAGTGATTTTCACATGGCATAAGACAAACACCGAGCTCCTGCTAGATTCACATATTATCAGAAAGATAGTACA
The DNA here is from genome assembly GCA_013399095.1 of Psophia crepitans. Taxonomy (NCBI): domain Eukaryota; kingdom Metazoa; phylum Chordata; class Aves; order Gruiformes; family Psophiidae; genus Psophia; species Psophia crepitans. The sequence goes on from VWZZ01000624.1 coordinate 10,310, forward strand.
CATGCGTATGTGGAGTCAAGCACATCTGCAAATGTTTAAGAGTTCCACAGAACATAACTAAGCATTTCAGACCACTACAAATTTCCCTTCATGACTTTCCAATACAAATATACAGTACTGATGCTCTGTTTTGCCCAAACGATTTAGAATAAAATAACAAATTAGTAATCATAATTAACTCAGCAAAATTCTTTGGTAGGATAATGAAATCCAGATATTAGTTAAGATACATGTAAAACTAAATGAAAACACCCAAACTGATACCTAAAAAAGCTTTTTATTCCATCTAATAAATTCTGTGATCTACCAGCCTAAATGATTAGTGGTCTGTGAAGACCATGCATTTCAGCCATGCAGCATGCAACAAAGCAGTACGTAACACAATGCAAAAATGGCAAAGAAAAACAAGTGATGGCCATGCTAGTATTTGTCAAGGGTCTCCTTACCAAACAGTGAAATCCTATGCCTGACAAGAACTCCAAGTTTGCAGAACAGGCTGAAGACAAAAGAAAAATAAAAGAGAAGAGAAAGGAAAAGGAAAAAAATAGGGGGAGGGGGAAGAAAAAAATAACAGCTGATATATGAGCAGGAAAAGCAACATGATGTCACGCAGAAAGAATCAATTATCTGAGCAGAATGTGGGACAGAGTACTAAAGAAAGAGTTTTTAAGTGCATATCCTTAACAAACATGGTTAAATAAGCACATATTATAATTAAAGAAACAAAAAAAAAAATTAAAAGCAAAGCTAATTAATATAAAAGCGTCCTATATGAAAACCCACAAGGAAATAACCATCAAAGCTTTAAGAAGTAAAATGTGGTCAGTGTGCTATTCAGGATACCACTGACAGTTTGAAAACAAAAGGTAAGGAAATCAGATTAATTGAAGTGTTTGATGGCAAACGTTTAACTAGTCCAATTCGGGTCTTGTAATCTTGAACACAGAATTTATTTTCAAATACACTGCTTTTTAAACGCACTTAACGTGAGAAATAGCCTCTTACATGGTTAAAATGCAACAAAAATGGATATGATCAAGGATTTCATTTCACCTTTGAATTACTTCCTGTGCTGATGAGCAGTGCCCCATTCAGAACAATGAAGAATGAAGTTTTCATGTTGCCTACCCAAACTGACCTGGCCTCCAGATTTAGGAGAGGTTAGCTCAATCTTCATGATCCAGTTGAGTCTGAGAATTTTCTCTGAGAGCAACGCTGATTTTGGTGTTATTTTTTTTATGCTGAAAAACCTTCATCTGCTACAAATGACATGAACATTGTCATGTCATTTTATTAAGCTATTTAATTACTAGGCACACAGACTAGTTATCAATCTCTGATTTAAAAGAAAAGGACACCATAAGCATGTCTGCACAGTCTACAAATGAGATCTGAACATGTTGTTCCATTGACAGACAAGCGCATGGTGCCAAATGGAAACATTTATGTCCAGAATCAGAACAGCCAGGTTAATGTGGTGTTGAATCCAGCTAATTAGCCAGTGCACAGTGATCCACTACAGCAACAGCAACTGCTCTGTTTTAGAAATGAGTCTGGTTGGTGCATGTTCAGGGATCTCTGTTAACTTTTTATTGCTTAAGGCAGACATATTTCATTCTTTTATGAGGATCCTGGTTCACCTAGTCTAACAGGAAAAGCTGTACAGAAGCATGTTACCATCATGTAAATCTTGTGTCCATTCTAACAAACCGCTAAATAGCTCACCATCTTATTTTCTAACATAGAAATGTTACTCAACTGACTGTAGCATTCAGCACGTGCTATGTTTTCACAAAGTCAGACTGAAATTATTATCCCCAGTGTAATTAGTTTAGGTTAAATTAATAAATAAATTAAAATGTCCAAATGGCCAGTACTTAAGATTGATTTCGAGAACTAATTTTATACAACTGCAGTAGTACAAGGACATGTAAGACAGTCAAAAGGATGAGAAATGCAGAAGTCCAATCCTGAAGAGGCTGGTTACAAATAAGATGGAATGTCACACCACCATATTTCAGGAAGAAGTCTGACCCATATTTTCGCACAAAAGAGATCTGGATTTAATATATTTGCTGGACACGGCATGGTTTATTGCACTTGTCAACACTGCCACTGCATTATCAATACCCAAAATTACACTCTTCCATAGCTTAATGAATGCAGGCTTCTCTTCACTGGACAAAGAAAGCAACCAGGAACTACCCTTAGCTTGAAGAAAATCCTATGTATGAGTTGCATTCAAACAAATCTAAAGGGAAATCTCAACAGAAAATCCAAAATTCAGCCTTGGCAAACTCCCTACAATACTATAGGGGTGGAGGAAGACAAAGAATGTTGAGAATCTATTAAAATGGCCCAAAATAACCCTTCAAGAAATGGATCTGATCATGTAGTTTCTATAATCTTTGCATCTTGATAATTAAGAAATAAACTGCTCAATAGCACTGGTTATAGCTTCATCCAAAGTTTCGTTGCATGTGTTATCTTCATTTTGGCTGACACTTCTGGTTGGCAGGTATGCAATTAAGTATGGCAGCAGCTCTGATCCTTTTGCTGGACTACAGGAATCTCATACAGCTAGACAGCTTATGTGCAGAAGTCCTGAATCTATGCAGCATGTGGGCGGATATATTTGTCTTTGATATATTCCAGAAGTATGGGGTTTATTGGCATGACTTAACAACTGTAAAAATATTGTTATCCAGGACATTACAGACAGAAAAACAGGAGCTCATAGAGTGGAAAATTATCTAGATGCATGCATTTTGATAGAGGTTTTTAATTCTTTGAAGAATGCCATTCAGCCAAGCTGCCAGATCAAATTAGTCCATGAGATGACACAGGGTCAAGACAGCCATTACTTACTTATGCTTAGTACTGTTGCTAGAAACTTCACTCAAAATTCACACAATCTTGCAAACCCCACGTGTCTGTGTGATCAGCAATTGGCTGTCAGCCTCAAAGAACAGCAATTCACTTTTACGTGGTTCAGTACCCAGTAACAGTCAAGAAGGCAACCACGATACCTGTACATTACAGGTATGCAGGAGGTCCTGTGTGAAGCTTGTAGTTCACCTTACTAAGTGGGAAATACGGGTTTCAATTCAATCAGAAGTAGTAATCTGTCATATTACCACTGTTACTACTTTTTAGAAAACCAAAGAGGAGAAGAAATGCAACTCTCTCATTTTTACTTTTTATGATGGACAATAATAATGACACTTACTGAAACACAGTTATAAATGAGGTTGGCTTTTAAATCTACAACAAAATTTTTCAGGAATAATGATTTCAGTGTATACCTATTTCCAACAGTGAAAACTGATACACAATTGTATAGCCTGTGCCACAGGCTGTGCCCACTGATGTACTGTGGCACATAATGCTAAAATTTAAGTTTCCTGTATGCTAAAATTATCACCACTACCTTTAAAACAGCATATAATAATAACTCTGTATTCCTCATTTTATACAATGAGCTTTCCTAAGAGGGAAAGCAAATGAAAAAAGTTTGTGTGTTCATAAAAATGTTTTCCTGCTTCCCACTTCTCACTTTCCCACAATCAACTGCTGCTGTTTAAAGGCAAACACTCATATGCATACACATTAATATTATTTTAAGTTTTACCTTGTCACCATTTCTTTCTCTTTATTAGAAGCATGACCTCCACTGCTGAGAGGCCTACTTGCTGCAGATAAGAAATACAGGCGGTGATTTTTAAAATACTGATCAATCAAAGGGAGCACAACCTGAAATTACATCAGAAAGAAGTGGTTATCTCAGGGCTTTCTTTACTATGTTCTGAATTACTCTTTGTAAGTCACAACTAAAGACAGGAGATTTCACATGTGTTTTGTTTCAAAATCTCTACATACCTTTTTTTAACATGTATTCCTCTTTGAATTTATTTAGTACTCAATGACCTTAAAACATCATCAGGAAAGGCAGCACCAAAAAAAAAATTTACATTATCTCTGGGAGTTGATCTGTTGTTTTTTTAGGAGGAGCATAAACCAGAAAATATAATTCCATTTATCTCACAATTTAGTATTTTTCCAGTACCACATACCCAGACACATCAATTGCTGTTCCTGCCTTTGAATCTACGTTTAAGAAAAATTCACCTACAACTATCAGCACACTAATGGCACTTAATGCTAGATGCTATCCAATAAAACTCCCAAAACATCCTCACTCATTAAGGGCTTGTCCACAGATGTTTTCCTGTTTACTTCACGTGGTGACCAGTACTCAGTGCCCACTGCAGGTATCGGCCAGGGGGAGATCCAAAATAGACAACCAACAATAAAATCTGAGATTACTTCCTTTTTGGAGCATGGTTTAAAAGAAGGTCAAGGCTAGCTTCTGAACCAATAAACCTGGCAAACAGTACCCTATGGAAGTACATTAAAGTACCAAGATTATAATTTATTGCAAGGGTATCAGGGTTAGAAAATGCTGCAAACTATTGCTTGCAAGGCTTAGCTTGTTGATTAACGAATCAAAAAAGCACTTTGAATATGCAAATGTCACACAAGCTTTTACATTTGAAAGGTGTTAGCAGATTTTCATAATTTATAAGGTACAAAACCTTCTTGACACGAAAAGGAGAATTGGGCTGACAGGAATCTCCTGGGGAGAAATAACCCAGGTACTGGTACACACTGAGCACTGACCAGCTGCAAGGCAGCTTTACAGAGAAGGAGCAGGATGTCTCAGTGGACAGCAGACTGACCATGAGCCAACCATGCACCCTCACTGCAAACAGCACCCTGGGTTGCATTAGACACAGCGCTGTCAGCAGGTCCAGGGAGATGATTCCACCTCTGTACCCAGCACTGTCGAGGCCACATGTGAAGTGCTTGTGTCTGATTCTGGGCTCCCCCGTACAAAAGAAACATGGATGTAATGGAGAGAAAGTCCAGTGAAGGGCCACAAAGATGATGAAGGAACTAGAGGATCTTTCAAATGAGAAGTGATTGAGGGAGCTGGGACTTTTTAGCCTGGAGAAGAGAAGGCTCAAGGAGGACCTCATCAATGTGTACAAATATCCGAACGGAGGGTGTAAAGAAGATGGAGCCAGGCTCTTTTCAGTTCTGCCCTGTGGCAGGACCAGAGCGAATGGGCACAAACTGAAACCATTCCTCTAAACATTAGGAAACACCTTTTTACTGTGAGGGTGACCGGGCACAGGTTGCCCAGATTGCAGACTCTCCACCCTTGGAGATACTTAAAAGCCATCTGGACATGGTCCTAAGCAACCTGCTCTTGGTGATGCTGCTAAATGACCTCCACAGGGACCTTCCAACCTCAGCTATTCTGTAACTCCACGATGGAGACATCAGCATGGTTTTAAAACAAGGGAAGAAATAAGGAAGGTGACACTGATGGATACATAGCTATGTTAATTCCAGTAACTATTGCTGATGTTTATCTGCTTGAAGATTGTGAAAGAGAAAAACCTTCAGAATTAGACTAAGCCAGTAAGCAGAAAATGTAGGGAGGTTACAAATAACGTCATATGACAGTTGCATATCATGGAGCAAGGAAATAATGAGCATAGATATGGTCCTGTGATTTTTTTCACATCTGGACTTCATCCTACAGTATATTTCAAGGTATGTTTTATTAGTACTGTTTTTAATTAATAGCATAATGAGTGTAACAGAGAAAAGTGCAACTATAACAACAATAATCATGTTCATTAACAAATCCTTTCTCACTTCAGCTACTTACTACGTTGACAAAGAATAAGCAAAGATATACCGTACTTTGGCAAAAAACTTGATTTCTTGCTCATATGGGAAGTGCTCTCCTTTGCCTCTGCTGCCACCATCTGCAGAGAGAAGAAAATTAAGCTCCCTGTCATTTATCCTAATTACAGCCTACTCCGCATTTGTCTTAGAAAGCATACAGTATAAACAAATAATACTGGTCATCTTTAGATGGAGATTTAACATACCACAAACAGTATACACACTAGTTAAAGTGGAATTTTATGACTACCTCATGAGGAGAAAAGACACAGCAAATAAAATGTGTAAAGAATTGTCCAAATCTTCATAAAAGTGTAAATATCTCATAGTCCAGAGAGATATTGATTTATATATACATACATATTTAGGTACGATGAAACTCTGATCTTATGTTTGTATTTTTCTGGTTATTGGTGACAATTTGGAAGCTCAAACTCAGACTCTAATAGAACACGTTTCTGCAGTCATTCCCAGGAGAAACAGAATTACCAAATTTTTACTCCTTATTTGTAGACTCTCCCTAAAGAACAAAACTAATGATTAGAACTACCCAACTGAAATTAAAATTGCTTTGCTTTCCCCATTACTATAAAAATCAAATACTCTTTTCTTTACAGGCATAATCTGGTACAGCTCCCAGACTATTTAACCTTTATTTATTATCTCCTTTTGCTAATCCATTGTGAGACATGAATGGTATTTGTTCCACCAACTTTTTTACTGTTTCAGTATTTATTCTTGCAGTTATGCCAAATCTATATAATTAAGCAGAATGACGCCAAGATAATTAGGCATTAGCAGCAGAAGTAACCCAATGAGTTATCAAGGCCAGATTTTTGCTACTGTAAATAACCATGGCATATAATAATTCATAAATTTTGTCATTTCCACTTTACAACTAGATAGGCTTGTGAATGAATGTCAATCTCCCTGCTGGTCCTGCCATTAATACTCTCAATTACAGCATCTCTGCCTAGGCACAAGGCACGGTACATGTCACGTGGCACCGCAACTCCCATGGTCACACAGAAGCTGCAACTGGCCAGGTTTTTTGGCTTTTACTGCTCATGTAAGAAGCTCATGGGTCACCAAACTTTTATTTTTCCATCTTTAACAAAAGCCGATCAAGTTAAATCCTTTCCTTCATAGCAGTGTTGATGAAACACAAGCTGGGTGTTTGTGAAAGAACACTCCCATTGTGGGAGTTCATTAAAGAGGTTTCTCTACTCAACTTCCTCCTCAAAATAAAATTCCAGAATGGTACAAATATTTCAATTTGCTCTGTGAAAAAGGGAATACATGTGAATAGTAAATATAAATGTGCATGTGTGAGAGATTATAAATTTGTGCATAAATGCAAAGGGGCAGATAGATTTCTCTTTTAAAGAATGAATAATTATAAATTTTGGCTAAACACTGAAATTAATATGGGAAATTGGAATGAATATGTGAATTGCATAACTTTCCAAAATTCACCATCTTAATCAACTACAGTAAATAAGAGAGAAAACTCCTAGTCCAAGAATATGTCAATTTTTTTAAATTTTCTAGTTGTTTTTATAATATTAAACATAGGAAAATGCACAAGGAGTACTATACCAAACTCCAGAATGTACTGATGGGCTTCATCCACATATCTTATAAGTTGTTGAAGGAAACTATAGGCAAAGCGTTTCTCAATGGAAGGTGTGTCTAATTCCAGGTCCTTAAGCCCTCTGTAAAAAGAAGCAAGTCAATCTTCACACATGCAGAAGGACTCAAAGCAGTCTTACCTCTCCATGTAGTCCAGTGCCACTCTCTCAGTAATGATTAACTGCTTATTAACATAAGAATTGTTCTGTGTTTGAAGTAAACAGTACTCTCTAGGTTTTGAGCAATTTGTTAAGGTGCAACTCAGATTTCCCAAGTAGAAGGTTACAGAAAAATAGGACTAGTCAATCAGATTAATTCAGTATCACACAGTATATATATATATATCAGATATACATTATCACTGTAAATTCTTTTGCTCACTTGTAAGGTATTATTGTCTTATATCAACCCCCAGGGACTGATTTTTGGGTGAGGGAGTTTTGAAACTGCCAAAATACTTTGATTTAAACAATCAAACCAGAAGTAAATCTAGTCTCTTTCATCATGACTTCTCCCCAAAAGTCTGCTTGTAAAAGAAAAACTTTGAATAGCTATGTAGCATTTGTGAAAAAAAAACAGGGGAAAACCAAAACAAAGTGATAGAATTGCAGTTTAGCTTTTCCAGTAGCAACTGGAGTCAGACTTGGAGTGAAGGTGCTCCCAGGCCTGTGGTGCCAGCAACAGTAGTTGGAGAGGCCACAGCTTTTGGGACCGTCTCTATGAGTCCTACAGACTTTGAGCCCAGAGTGCCAGCTACTGGGCTGGCGTGGGTGGATTTGGTGCTAGCAATGGGAGTCAGACGGTGGGAGAGGTAAGGCAACCCGGCTCATGGAGTCTGCCACTGGGGCAAGTAGGAGTCCCAGTTGCCAGCCACTGCGTCCCAAAAACCAACTAATGTAGGGGTAGACAGTGTCAGTAAGGCAAGCGAGGGGCTCAGCACCAGCAGCTGAAGTGGGACCATGGTTCACAGGCCATGCGTCCAAGTGCCAGGTGCTTGACAGGGGGGAAGTGTTTGTACCTACCCTAAACCTAGCCTGCATGAGGGTGCGCTAGACTAGAACGGTCACCGTCAGATAAAAGACTGGCAAGAAATGTGTGCAAGGCATATGTGGCAGAAAGTCAAGTGGTGAGCAGACCACAGAAAAACATGAATCAGATGCTTGTTTGTTTAGACAGCTTAGTGGTCACCGCAGCAGCAGGTACATTGAGTTTAACTTGACAGAAAGACCTGCATTTGACTAGCATTGGAGGGCATAGATGCAGCAGGAACTATTCACTAAATGCTGGGTGTGCCCAAGTTAATGATTATCTTTTACCACCCCTCTTAGCCTTCCATTCCTCCAAAAACCAAAAGCCACTTTTCACTTGTGTTTTAGACAAATAAAAAGGATTAGTTGAAAACGAACATGTAACCTTGAATACAGCTGAGGAGTCTTCTGTCATTTTGACAGGGCATGAGAAAAGAAACCTGTGCTGACTGACATTCTTCTTTGTACATCCTACTCCATTGAAGAGAAGTAAATTAAATTATTCCAGCTACCCTGAAAGATTTTACCTATGTGATATAAAAGAAAGGAAGTAGGCAGATATTAAGTAGATGTGGTAGGCTCATTAATTCACAACGATGACTTAAATCCATCTCTGCGACTGTTTCATTCACTTACTAACGGTCAAGACATACAAATCTCAGATATCCTTTCAGCCTTTCCTACTGGCTCACATTTCCTAAGCCATGCTGATGAGGCAGACAAGCCTCCAATTTAATTAAAATTTTATTCAGTTTGCATTTATGTACTGGTTTTGGCTGAGACAGAGTTCATTTTCTTCCTAGTAGCTGGTACAGCACTGTGGTTTCAATTTAATGTGAGAATAATGTTGATAAACAACAATTTAGTAGGTAAATGTCACATTAAAACCAAAAGGAACTAGGCATGTTATTCTGCAGAGAATAGCATGTATGCATACTGAATTATGAATGTTCTATTGATTACTACATTTATTCACTATTATTACATTTAAACTGGGGACTGTTTAAAAAAACACTTTAAAAAAATCACCTTTCACTCTTAAAATATTTTAATAACACTAAAAATTAACTCATTTGAAAGACATGTGTAGTGGATTTTTAGAAATAAAACTGTCTTATCAAAGTAATTGCCTAGAAAATCTTATAGAGAGGTGCATGTGCCTGACCTGTAATGAATACTCAATAATTCAATCACTTGTAGAAAATGATGAAGTTTACTAACAGTTGGATGTATGGAGACACATCAAAAAAGAAAAAACGTGCTGCAATGTTGAGAAGAGAGGCAGAAGACACACAGAGATTCTGGAGAATTCTGCTTGTGCCTTCCAAAAACCCTGCTCCTAACTCTGTAATCCATTTCTTCCTTACAGTGTTCTACATGAAGGAGATCATCTCTACTCCCAGGTACTGAAACCTAAAAATGAGCATACATTTTTCTTTTAATAATTATAATAATAATTTTTTAAAAATTAAAAACCTACTGAGGAGTATTAGAAACCTTTTGTGACACTAATACTGAACAGAGAATTACCTGGAGACAACATATCCATTAATCTGTAGAAATTTCAGAATATCCTGTGCTTTTTCTCTGTCCTTGGCTTTTTCTTTGGCTGTGAGGGTATCATAAGGAACAAGAAGAGGATGGTTGCCTCCGCCTACTAACGAACATCAAGAGAATTAAAAAGCAGTTAGAGTTATCTTCGTATATAAAAGCACTATCATAATAATACATAGCAAGATACAGTAAAAGCCAGCTTGAAATAACAACAATATACTTTTATGTTTCTTTACACAAACCTAAAAAATATTCAGATAGAGATTTAAGACATGGCTGCAAACACAGTTGTAACATAATCAGTTGCTGCAAGTACCAGGTAAATATGCTGAGTCTACTGCAAAAACTCTTAAAGAAAAAAAAATGCTTAAGTGTTACAAACTTGTATTATATTTACAATTTTATTTAATGAAACTGAAAATATTTCAATAAATAACTTACTATTTCATGAGAAAAACAAGATGTAAACACATATATAAACATATACAGAGTCCTGCTTTTAAACATTCTGATGACAGTAAAAAGGGTTCATGGAGTGTAGCAAGATATACACATTTCTAAAAATATATGAAAGTGATACAGTTCTAATTTATAGCAATAAATTCAAGACAGAAAATTAAAGTACATTATTCAAATGTGGTTCAGACAACTGTTCAATCGGATAAAAATACGCTGCCAAATCAGAGAGGTAAACAGAATAAACTGCATTTGTATTGCTTACAAATAACTGATGTATTGATACCTCTCCAAATGTAGATAGGTAATTTGGCAGAAAAATAAAGTAGCTATTATTAATATAAATCTCTCCATAAAAAGCAACATTGTTAGGATTTCATCTTCTAAAATCACCATCATATAGCAGAACACATTAAATTCCTATGATAATTGATATGAAACGCCAGGAAATTTAAAGGTAATGATCAGACATCTCAGAAAAAGTACTACAGAAAGTCTCTGGAAATATTATTTCAAAAAAGGAACAAATTCCCTCTAGAAAATGTTGGAGATATATCCTTAGGTGATTTTGTAAGCCACATCCTCTAAAATTTTCCATTAGTCCTGCCTGAATCCATTTAAGTACATGCAAAATTGTAATCTAGTGGGCAAGTTTGACAGTTTTGGAGGGTTTTTTTGTTTGGTTTGGGTTTTCTTTTTTTAGGAAGAACAGCCTTTAGCACTGGGATGATTGGGTTTTATTCTGTTATCACAAATGTGATCTAACTCCACCTTATTACAGCTGAAGACAGACATGCAAAAATGCATATAAGCATAGTAAGCATTCACGCCCTTTCTACGGACGTCTAAGACTACTTTCTACTAAGACTATAATAGATCAATTACAATTAATACACGTAAAGTGTTCAGTGAAGGGGAACGACACTTGCAGTTTTCAGGTGGCTAATGTACTTGTGTATGTTAAAGCCTTAACTGAAAAATAGGAGTATACTGTATCTGAAGTAGAATTTCTCTTCTGTTCTTTACACATGTATAAAAAAAATATTTGAAGACTGGCCTGTGTATATTCTGGAGGAAAAATCCCCCACTCCTGAGGGCCAAGTTTTGCTCAGCTGAAAAATACACCCAGTTTTCACACGAAGAAACTCTCCATCAGAAGCCTCTCCTTCACTCCCTATAGCCACCTCTAGGCTCCTCAATACTATATTGCTTTGCACAACACTACAAATACTATACAGGGTTCTCATTGAAGTGCTGCTCAGAGGCAAAAATCTGATTTCGAAGCTGCCAAATACAGTAGATCCATTTAAATATCTAGTCTTCCTATAGCCTGAGATTTCCCAGACTTAGCCCATCCTATGACTACTTATCCTGAAGAAAGTTGTTTTCTTTTTTAAAAAAGGCTATAAACATTAAAATAAAAGCTGTATTAAGGGGAAATTAATTAAAGACATGGAAAATCATACCCATCTATCAAGGCATTTCCAGGTGCAACTTTACTTTTTCATAAATTCTGAACTACTGTACCTCTGCTGGAAGCTTATAACTAATTAAAAAAGCAAGCATACAATTAAAAGAAAAGGCCAAGTTTTGTGCATACAATTAGACTCGACACCTTCAAATAAGACAAAAGCCTAGCTTAAGTCATTTGCAAATGAGAACTTGCTGTTTCTCCAAATATTGTTTCCTCCCTATGCAAATATAGTATTATCTGTAGGGAAAAAAAATAGCTTTAACACAAGTAAAGAAATTTTAACACAGAGTAAAAACAGTAAGTTACACCATACGTGACAAAATTTGCCATTTAGGTAAGCAGAGATCATGGAACACACGCAATTTTAATGAGGAATCAAGAATCTGCTCTAGGTTTATTCACTTGTCAATTCAATACATGATATGTGCAGTTCTTAGCAAACACTCTTAGATCTACCTGCAATAAACAAAGTAATTCAAATGAAATCAGAGCCCACTGGGCAACAGCCTGAAAGATTAATGCTAGAAGGAAAATGTATCAATGTAGCTTAAATTTATTTACAAGCTTTGACCTCTTTTCCTTTGATATATTTGAATTGGTAAATTACTTCAACAGGAACTGTTAGACTCAGTACTATAAAAACTTCCAGGCACTAAAAATCACAAAATATTTCATTAAGAATAGATAATTTGTAGTTTCTTCTCTGTCAATTTAAATTTGCTTTTCCTTTTTTTTTTTTTTAAATCTGTTTTCTCAAATACATGACCTAAGCTAATCACAGAGAACTTAAAATACTGTAAATACCTATGGTTAATATTACCTTTTGCTTCAAGCTCCATTTTCTTTTTCTTTGCCCATATGTTATGGTAGTTTTCAGCCATCATCTCAGCCATAGCCTTAGGAAAATGGAGAGCTCAGTGATATGTGTTGCAATGGTTAACCCCCAAGAAGGACAATTTTCTGCTTGCTATTAAATAACAAGTTTTGTTCTCTGGGAGACTTGATACAATTACACTGTAATGGTTCACTGAAAACAAGAGTTTTTATTGAAAAATTATGATACAGAATTTGGGCAGGATAGGTATCTGTATAGGAATTAGGAACATGGTGCTGAGGAGAAAACTGTTAATACAAAAAAGGAGGAACCACAAAGAGGAGAGTAGTCTGGAAAGAGTCCTGGGGTGTCAGACGGGGACTTGATTCTCAAAACAATGCCAGCAAGAACCCCCCGAAGGTCCTGGTAAGGGAAACAAGGAACAGCAAGCCAGAGGACTGAATCAAGATTGCTCCTGCTGGCTGCAGCAAACTGTATGAACCCATGGATATAACCTGCTCAAGGTGGATACTCATTAACTCTGTTAAGAGCACCAACCATTTTTCCAGGGACTCCATAGATGCAGTTATGTTTTTTAATTCAGCATGAAATTCTCCTCCAGACAAGTAAACTCTTACTATAAACAAAACTCTTTCAGACTGGTAGACTAGAAGCTAGACCCCAAACTAAGCAAAACACAGACAAGGTCTCCAGTCTCTAACTAGTAGGAAATACTATTTCAGCATGAAACATCTTTTTAAAGCCACATCTCCAGTCCTCCTGACTGTATACTCTCTAGCTGTATGCAGTTGTGGAATTTTCTGTAGATTTCACTTTTCATTTCTTTCATGGACCTACAGAAACATTCTTCTCATCTTCAATAAGGGTTCTGAGTAACAAGTATTTCCGAATACCAACTTCTTTATTTGGGAGAATACTCATGAATTGAGATAACAACTTGAAACTTTTCGGCCATATGTTTGTCTGTAGGACAATTTGTTTCGCAAACTTTTCTCCAGTGGATATGTTATTACACATATCTCTCCTGTATAGTTGATGCCTTCTATCACGCACACTCTGGTCCTGGTGTTTTGATAATACAGATTAGGACCTCGGAAGCCTGGTAGTCTAGCGTTTGATTCCTTGGGAAGTAGGGTGTTATGAAGATGGTCTCAGAGCAAGACCCAGCTACTCATGGAGCCAGGATGTGAGCAGGTGACCACTGAAGACCCAGATGAGAAGTATTCCCCCAACTTACAGTTTTGGACATGGTCATGATGCCTGCTAGCACAGTATATGCACAGGATGATGTGAACATTAAATACCACCAATTCTTATGTACCAGTTAAAAAAAATAAAAAAAACCAAACAAACAAACAAAAAAAAAACACAAAAAACCCAACCCAAAACAACCCACAAAAACCTAAACCACCAACTTTATTCAAAACAACTAACTTTTCCTGACAATTTAAAACAAGGTTGAAGACTAACCCTGAACCCCAACTTTAAAGATATTAAACATTAAAACAAAGTTCAAAATTACATACAGTTAATTTTTAAAACTCAGAGCTCATTAACACCTAACAAGTTTGGATATTTCCTCACTGACAGTGTCAGGACAATTAACATCTGAAATTGCATTTTAATTACATTTGCTTAGCTTTCAAATAATAGATTTTGAAGCTGGTTTCAAAGAAGACCTCTCTTTGTAATTAAGGACAAAGGAATCATAAAGCAAACCAGCTCTGCTTTATAGCTGAGGGCTACAAAGGAAACACAATTAATGACAAATGTTAGAGGGCATAGCAGAAGAGATTAAACAAGAGAGTAATAGAAGTTTGAACACCATTTCTTTTGCAGTTTGTGACAGGATGGTTCCTTTTCTCTGGGTTTGGTTTACTGCATCATAATACTATGATGATGTTCACACCAAGAGTTGTTTCATGAGCATTAAACAAAATGCACAGTCTTTTGACTACGCTGAGTCTATACAAATGTTAAACGATGCAATTATCATGAATCTGTTCCATCAGTTTAAGATAAGAGTGTAATGATAGAAGTAGTGTTATGCAGTTATCAATTTTATTAACTCTTTGGAACGATCAGCAATCTACTGAATGTGTTAACTCAAGTATGACAGTTAATTGGCAGCAAATTCTTATTACTGTAAAGCTAGTCAATGATCTACAATGGTTAGAAATAGAAAACTGGAAGCTATGAGATAGGAATCAAGGAGGAGAAATCCAGTATGAGAATTTGCTCAGAGGCACAGAATAGTATATACTGTACAGTTATAGCCTATTACTGTATTGCTGCTGCTTGTTCCACTGCACTGTGACAGAGCTCAGTGCGGGCAAACTTAACCCTCTGTTTCAGGAGTTTTTTGTAGCCAGCTTTGAACACCATGTTGCCATAACTCGACTCATACAAACACACTAACTAATTTAAAACTATTCAGTATATGTCTACATAATATTGTAACCATACTCACTGTAAATTAGTAGACTGTAAAAACTAGCACCTCACTCTCACCAAAAACTAAAAAAAATTCTTTCTATATAATTTGTTTATCAACTAAAAAAATATTGTTCCAAATAACAGCAATCTACTGATCTGTCAAAATCCTACCCCCAACTTCTTCACCTCTGTTCTCATAGTATTTGTTGTAACAATGGTTCCTGATTCTTATTACTTCAGTTTTAAAAAAAGAGCAATGGCAAAATGTTTTGGGAAGATGGTGAAGAAATGAACGATAAACAGAAGAAAGCTGATGCTGCAAGCTCTTCTAAACAGAATTCTCTTCAGAAAAACATATGCTTGCAAAGACAGCTGGAAAAATCAATCCAGGACTAAAATAAACTTTGAAGTGTTTGAACATGAACAATGTTTTTCAAAGCAAGACAGGATCAAAAAGCAATGATGATTAAGAAAAACAAAAGATAAAAAACCCAACCCAAACAAAAAATCAAAGCACATCAAGGAAAGTAATATAAGGCACCAAATTTGTTTAAAATAAACTATGACAAAAGATAAAAAAGGGTAAGCATATTAAGTGTTTCTGACTTACATGTAAGTCTCTGGAGAGGGTGACATTGCTCATGTCGATTGCTCGAGGAGTGTATCCATGGGCTGTATCTACAGAGATCTGAATGGCAAACATGCAAAACCATTTATTTATTTCCTTACACACTATAAGGCATCCATAGCTATCAAATTCTACAAAACAGCAGACTAAAATCATATTAATACTCACTATTAATGCATAATCACCTACTGATATAATTCTCCCAAATAATGCCATTAACTTTAAATCAAGTGAACAAACACACTCCTATTTCAGTTTTATTCAGGTTTTTTGAACATGTTTATTAACATATTACTTTGGAACAGGGAAAAAAAGTTCCAGCTTCAGTGAATAGAAATCCAAACCAATCTTCAGAGTTGTACAATCGCTTGTGAAAAATGCTTTCACATATTTTTATGCTATGGGTTTATTTCATCACTTGTAAAATCAAAGATTGGAGAGCAGATTTTGCATGTCTTTTTAAAAAAAAAAAGTTTTTAATAAAATGGCTTACTTGACTGGTTTGAGATATGCGACGAGTCCGATTATACAGTGCCATGGAATCTCCCTCTCGTGTTCTTTCAATTCGCCATCCCCATGCCAGCATAGTTTTTAGTGATTCTTTGATTGGCCATCGATAAATTTCTTTCTCCTAGAAGGATGCACATGCAGTAATTACCTTGTTTATTGTGTAGCTGTACAGAGTGAAAAATAACTACGGCTTTTGTCTGGTTATACTGAGATGCAAAGAAATGTACTGAAATCAGCCCTTATGGCCCAGGAATACTGCAAAGAAGCAAATAAATCATATGAGATACTGAAAAGTTTATTTATCATTTCAGAGGTGGGCAGAATCCTGGACCTGTCAGAAGTCATTGTTCACAGGGATGACCATATTAATGGCATGATCAGATATGAATTCAAAGGTGGAGCAGCAGTTATCAGGAGTAATGCAGTGTTTCGTCTGCTACATGAAACAAAAAAAATAATCACAGAATCATAAATACCTTCTGTTGAGGTCAGATAAGCTAACCTAATTAGGCTATCAATGGTTATCAAGATTAGGTTATCTAGGGTTTGCATGTCATGCCTTGAATATTTGCAGTGCAGGTGATTTCACCACTTCTCTGGACAACCTATTGCAATGTTTAAGTTGCCAAGAAGGATTTCCAGACAGCGTTTCTGCTGAAGCAAATTACATCCACTGCCTCTTGTCCTATCACTGTGCATCCCCATGAAGAAAATACACCCATCTTCTCTATAACTAGTATTTAGGTACAGGGAAATCGAGATTATATCCCTGTCAGCCTTCTCTTCTTTAAGCTGAACAAATCCAGTTCCTTCAGCCTTGCTTCATTTATCAAGTTCTCCAGCATTCTAATTGCCTTCGTGCCCTCTACTCGAGGCCAGACAAAGTCTAAACCTAAGTCTTCACTAAGCAAGTAGGCATTCCTGTATGAGCTTACTGTAAAAATATACCGCCGATATGACACTTCAGGTCCACCATAAATTATGTCATGTAAATTCAGCCATGAGAAAAAATATGTTGAGTGATCTATTTATTGTACAATAAAACCCTTCTATCTCTTTTTGAGATTTTGAGGAAGGCAACAATCACACATTAGCTGATATACTCTAAAATTTTTTTTTTGAAAGTGATGTAAACACAAGATCATATTTTCACAGTGAATGAAGCGATCTTTCAATCACCCTGGAAGATGAATGAACAAATTCCTTACCTTTTCAGATAGTAACTTATATTGTTTCATTAATGGTTGCACTTTTGCAGATTCAGAATATGTTTCACCATATGTCCATCCATTGGCAAACTGAAAACAGTAATGATAAGAGATGAAAAAAATGGGGAAAAGCAAAAAAAAAAAAAAAAAAAGAGAGAAAAAGAAGAAAATCTTCCTTTTCTTGGTACAAAGGAACTGAACAATGCTTCTGCAGAGCTGCTCTCTTAAGATTTCCTTTCTGTGATTTTCTCAACATTTCCTCAACCAACATTTATATTATCTATACATAGTGAAACGAATTATGTAGCATGTCATCCTTCTGAAAATTAATGATTACAAAAAGCTGACATTTCAATATACTTTTCTTTTAAATACTTATATAGAGCAAAATACTGTACTATACTTGAGGCACTATTTTTAATACTGGAAACACAAACAGCACAAAGGAATAAAAATTTTAAAAAGGTTTAGTGGTTAAAAAGCCTGAAATTTCAAGTCAATAAAACTCAAACAATTAGCAAGCATATTTGCTTGAGTCAACAATAAAAATAATGAAATGAAGAAACACTATTATGAAATACTTATGTAAACTTACAGAACTTCCCCCCAAATGCATTTCAAGAAAATACAGGTTTATATCTTACCTATGTACCAACTTGTAGCATTATGAAAAATAATAATATTCAGTGTATAGTATTTTAAAGATGAAATGGATTGAAATAAAAAATTTGGGTTTTTCCTGCAATAGGAATATAGATTTTACCTTTTCCATTGACCATTTGTCATGAGTGTGCTCTGCATATTTGTTAATGAAATATTCTAGCTTTTCAGGGATTGTAATGCTGAAAGAGAAGAGAAAAATAGCCATTACACCACACATGCTAAGATGCGAATGCTTTTGTTTTGAAGAAAATTTTCAAATAAATAATTAGTAGTACATACATCCATTCAAAACATCTTACTTTGGCTATGCTTCCTCACATACAGTTTACTCCAAGCCCCAGTTAAATGAAGAAAAAAAATCTGAGTTATTTAAGGGGCACTGAATGAGAACCACAGCTGTTGTAGAAATTTCAGTTCTTTGACATACATGTGCAGGGAAAAAACAATAATGATACCGAGCACTCATGCTTTTTGTCACATATTTCATAACTAACATTCATTTTCTTAAGATGAAAGATATAATTATGATCCACAGTTTCAGAAATATGTGGTAACTTATTGCACATGTCCATTATAAACTAAGTGTGCCAACTGTCCTTTTTGAAACACATTGTCTATTTTACATATTCCTATAAATTTTATTATATGCTTGAACCACTATAACTTATGACAACTCAAAAGTTATACGCTCAAGCTTTTATTTTCCAACACTGCAGTGAATATTAAAAATATTAACATTCTTATTAAAAACAGGAAAAAAAACCTCACAAATAAATACACTAGACCTTCAACAGTTGTACAAGACAGTGCAGACGTTAAGGTTCCAGTAAAGGAAAAGCAGCTATGCTTAACTGTTAAACAAGCACTAGAGACAGAATCCTCTTTCAAAAATAGTTTATCAGATTATCAGTATTTTTCTGCATCTGCATTCCTACACATGAAAGGGAATAATTGCTTCTTGATCACTTACGAAATAGGAAAAATCTTCCATCCTAAGAAAAGAATTTTGGCAGCAGAAGTGTTATAGTGCCATCTACTGCAAAGTAGAAGAGTCTGGTTTTTAATCTTCAGTCACAGGGTAGGAAAAATCAGAAATGTAAGACAAAATTATGTCAGAGTAACAGCTGGCAAGAGACTAACCACACACAAAGGTCAGAGAATATTAATCCAGCATGCTAATCAGGTTTTTTTATTGTTCGGAAGCGTGTATTTCAAGGAGAAATCTAGTAATGGTATAATTCATTAATTTCAGAAATGCAATAAATTGACAAGTACAATAAAGTCATATTACCTATAGCTTTATATAAATAGGTCTAAGACTAGTGAGCAATGTGATGCAGGATCTGCATGCTAAAAGAATATAGGACAAGTTGGAAGTGACACTGACAAAAGTAGTGCTTTCTTTGTCATGAATCGTCACAGAACTGTTGAGTCCTATGGCAATGAGGTGACTGATGATTTAGGTAATATTAAGTAAAATTTCCTGAATTTTTCAAATACATTCTGACTATCTGCAATTTTCCTCTGAAATGACACCAAAGTTATCTTTATTTAAATGATAGTATAATAACCTTACTAAATTTTGTTATATCTTCATATATCTTAAATACATCTTAGACAAATTAATTTTAATGGTCACTGATGTGATTTCTATGTTCCAGCCTAGATTATGGCATTTACTACCATATTTTGATGTGCATACATATATAAGCATGCAGTAACAAAGGTATCAATCTACTGGTGGCATTCTGAATATTAGTACAGATTGAAAGCTCACAAAGGCAACTGAAACAAACATCTTACAAGTGGCATTTTACAAGATATAGTGCATAAGCACGCTGCTGTAAGACTTTTCTATACAAAGAAGAATAGGGCTGGCTGCAGCCAAAAAACAGCACAAACATCCCATTCAGATATGTGTTTTGTCTGGTTAATGTACTTTAAAGATCAGAGTCAAGATCTAACTGCCTAGAGAGAATGAAAATCTTTTTGCCCAGTTCCCTATTATTCATAGTAAAAAGAGATTATATGAATGTATGATCGTCATCATTTTCTGTAGGTACACCATCATTCACACACACTGGGATTAGTGTCTTGGCACATGCTTATTATAACAGGAATGATGTAGATTCATCTGCTTTTCCTCCTTCTTAAAATATGCTGGTTTGTTTGCAGCAGACATGAAAATGTAACTGGACAGTTTTATCTTCAGGCTGAAAATGTATTAAAAATGTTCTAGGTTGACTGAGAAATTATTTCTGTAACTGGTTTATACGATTTAAAATAAATTCATAAATAAAAATTAAAAATATAAAATTAAGGTCTCCATTTTATCTAGAAGATGAGCATTCAGAAGAGAATAAAAGCTGTGAGTTCACATTATACCCAACAACAGACCATTCCTCTTTTACACAATCATGATTAAAAAAAAACCCACAACCCACTAGTTGCAACAAAATAATTCCTTACTTTGACGTATCAACAGGTTGAGGATTAAAGTTCCCATCTGAATCCATTGAAGACTGTTTTTCCATCATATTGACATAATTTGATTCCATATAGTCTGGAGGTAAGGCCCCTGCAACTGCACTCAAACAAGGCAAAGCCAGTTTGAACAGTTCTTGTTCATACTTCTGGGGAACACACAGGATAGAAAGTGAGTAGTGAATGGAAGCTATCAACATCACTGCTGAAACTGGTATGTGAAACCAAGCAGCCACAGAATGGCTTTCTTACTCAGTGTGAAATTGAATTTTTGTTCTGAAAATAAAGGAAACTGACTGTTCTAAGCATGTTATACCCTATAGATAAAGCTAGGATCAAGTCTTGCTCTTGCTGAAATAAATGGGAAAAGCAACAGCAGGCATTTTAAGATGTCTGAGAATAGAATACAACACAGCAATATGCATAGCTAAATACCTAGATTTGGAATTAAACTCATGATATTTTAAGGAAGTTGGTTAAAAAAAAATCCTGACCGAAGGAACATTAAATACATACCAAGGTGTATTATTAAACTTCTGTCCAACATAGATTGATTCAAGGGTAATGAAACTACAACTACTAAGCAAAGGACTATGCTCTTGGTTTCAGGAAGGGTAGCATGTGAGATAGAAAAGTGCAGCTTTTAATCACCTGCAGATGCTTGAATTTGCTTTTAGGGCTCTGAAATGTAGTTGACTTGTACAGATACACCTCACAATTACTTCATCAGCAATATAATTTTTTAATGAGCAGACAAAACGCTACATTAAAGCAGAAGCTATAAGAGGAAGATTTAAATTTATTAAAGCCTGTATTTTTCCCTTTAAGAGGATACAGTGTTGATAAAAGCTCAGTAAAAACAACAGATTACAGAAAAAAAAGTTACACAGTAAGGCTTTTACATGAGTAGATGGATATTAAAATTAATTACCTTTTGAGACAAAGCATCAAAAATACCCCAGAACAACTTTCTGGATAAATGAAGTTCTTCTTCCGAGGCAGCACCAAAGTTACCCCATCCACCTGGCAAACAATAATACTTCCAGCATCTTTCATAATGATTTGTCAGCAACTAAAACAGAACATATTTTGAAAGCAAATAAAATATAACTGTTGATGTTCTTCCATTCTGGCACTCAACCATTACACAGATGCTGCCAGAAATATTTCTAACTTTTATCAAGAACTCATGTTGTGTATCTGTACTTTAAATCATTGGTGGATATACCCACAGAATGAGTAGTTCTTTCTTTTAACATTAGCGGCATATACAAAAAATAATGTGACAGAGGATAATTTTTCCCAACACCACAAGAACTCTGAGAGCTCAGCTGAGGACAAGAATTCACCTGCATCTGTGTGCCTCTATTCCCAAACACTGGTGCTTGGTGGGTAAGGTAGCAGAACCATGACTTCACCTGGCTCTCAGTTACTATTTACATGTCTGAGAGATATTCAGCAATAACTCCCAGTGTGACTTATCTCTTCTGAGTCTTGTAAAACCTGAGATCAGTCTACCCTCCTGCCCCCAATTACAATTGTCTTTCAGGGATACTGTCGTCTTAAGAGATTGCAAGATTACAGATTATCAGGGATGAAATGGTACAAGGACCTGCTACTGGGTATTCCCCAAACTAAAACATCACAAGTTTTGCGCTTAATGTGTCCTCTATGTCCCCAAGTCTGAGACAAGAAGAGGAAAAATTAGTTGTACATCTGTCAGTAAAGGCAAACCCAAACAAAAAATTTCTGGCAATAGCGAAGTATGAAAACCTAGTCCTACTCAGGGGCAGATTTCCCCAAGGCACAGAATGGATCTTTCAAAAAAATTTAGCTGGAGTATTAGTTCCAGGCTGAACAAATGCAAAGATGGGAAAATGCAGATATTCATAATGTTATTGTGCAGAAATAAAGAGAGGCATTAAAAAAAAAAAAAGTCCTGATGTGTAGAATTGAGGATTTTGATAAGCAAAAATACTACCTCGATACTGTGCAGTTCTGTTATACTTTCATGGAGTAGAAAAAAAAATAAATCCATAAAATACATTTGTACTATAACCTGTTTGCTAGAACAAGTTCCTATGCAATACGCACGATACTTTCAAATCAGACACACATTAGTAGATAACGAGTCCCTGCTTAAATCATTGAAAATCAGTGAAACCTGTGAGAAGTTCTAGTGCTATCTTCAGATAAAGAGTTCACTTCCCTCAGAATCTTCTATTACTTATTTAGGTGTCGATGGACAAAATCATTTGCCCATGCGAACGCTGTGGTTCTCTTCGTACCTATAGTCTCCCGAAGCAAAGCCTGACTTGTCAAAAGGATGGAAATATTTCCTTCCGGTTCAGTTCAGCAGTATGGGAAAGTCACTGCAGTCACCACCCTCAGGATCAAAAAAACTGCTGTCCTAGATGAACAGATCTCAGGGAGCTGGGGTGGTTCTTTCCCCCAAAGCACCTGAAGGACTACAGCTGCACAGGGAGCACCAAGTTACTGTTTTTTGCAGCACGTAAAATGTCTTAATGGAGACATACTAAATTATCAGTTGCTTTCATCACACACAGGCACTAAAGAATGGCTGCTCTGGCACCTTTAGTTTGATTGAGTACTTCCTGGGGATATAAACAAATGATTAAATCCTTGGCAGGGAAAAGACCATGCAGCAGGTCCCGGCTTTGAGACTAATGATTGAAATTCCTCATCTGAGGTCAGAGACCATAATCTAGCTAGTAGAAGCCTGCATAATTCTGAGGAGTTTTTTGACAGAGAAATAAGATGTAAAATTAGATTAATCTTGATCCATAGCTTTTAAAGCATAAAGAAATATTAAATAGGAAAAGATTAAATAGCTTGTTCAAAGTTGTGGTAGGAAAGCATTAAAAAGAACTGCTGAAAAACAGCAGTAAGTAATGTGGGAAATTATGTGTTTCTTAGACCTGTCAATGAAATCTGAGGAATCATTAAGGAATGTGCCACCTCAAAAAGGAAAAAAGCACATTTTTCTTGTGCAGTAGGAGTGAGAATAAAAAGATATGGAGAAACCTTTGGGCGCTGAAAACAAAATGAAGGATTATTAAAAACATGTATTGCTTAGATTTCCAAGCACAAACCACAGAAAGAGTCCGTTATTCCAACAGGGAAAACCAACACAGAGGGCAGAGGTAAGGGTACATGCAGACTATCAATTGCCATCTTCCTTTGTGCACTGGATTCTGCTCCCCTGCCCCCAAGGATTTTTCTATTCTGTTTCCACATGGGCTTAAAAAAAAAAGAGGAGATAATGAAGGAGAAGCAAACATTGGACACGGACTTCATAATTCCATATGGTTGGATGTAAATTAGACTGAATTCCTTCCAAAGCAGCAATTTATCTTTAAGAACTATTGTCTGAGATGATTGCAGAGTGGAGACAAGGTAACAAAGAAGATAGAGAATATTTTCCATGCAAGTATTTTCTATCGCACTTTGTTACAAGGAATGCTGTTGAATATTAAAATATACTTCTACCTTGAGAGGCATCTTTGCATGTTCATTTAAGAGAGGAACATCAAATACTAATCTTCTCAGCAAATGCTGCATCATGGAAGGCCGCAACTGCCTAAAAGCAGACAAACCATTTCAAAAGGGTGTACCAGCATAGTTTCATGTAAATAATTAATAAATGCATTAAAGCAACCTGTCAGTTCTACGCCACTAAAATTCTTACAAAGTAATCGGATTTTGCTTCTGGCACTAAAACAAATGTATCCAAAAGAAAGCAAACAGTCCATCCTACAAAAAAAAAACCTTCTAACAAGCTGCAAATCAAATGCTTTAAAGAAGCCGACAAAATATCTGATCTATAGACAGAGAAAATCAGGAAAAAAAATACTGAGTTTTAATATTGTGCATTATGATCACGATAGCCATGAGAAAAGACTATAATACATATCAATAGCTCTAAAATCCTAGAAACTAATAAAGACATAAGAATACTAACACTTTAGATGCACTAAACAAGACACATGGCAGGGGGCACCAACTGGGAAGACAGAAGAAATACGTATAGCATGTATGTTCGAATGGCATGGACACTAAACTTTTTTAGATAAATAGCAAACACTAGTGTATTTTAATTGTTCTTATCAAGGTAATATAATATATAAAGTGGTCAATGTGATATATTTTATAAATAAAATAATATATAAATATAAATGTCTGCTATTTCCAAACATATTTCCACACTATGCAAAAAAAATTATGGTGAAATATTCAAAAAATCTCTGGTCATTTGAAAGCCTAAATGTTGCTAACTTCAATTCAAAATTGAATTCGTAAGTGCCCAGTCAAATGGATAATAATCAACTGGTTTTGAGACTGCAAATACCCAGACAAAATCTGTCCCCGTAGGTGTCGGTAACGAGGTATAACAATATTAATCACCGATTAAGACTTCCAATGCAGGACAACATAAACAAACACCTCCATAGAACTGTATAATCTACTGATCATCAACCATACTGCCAATCTGTACAGCTAAAAGTATTTAAATGGCACTTCAGTGTATGCCTAATTCCGTATTTCCAGAGCTTTGTCTTTTTGCAGTACACCCTCTTAGTTAATCGCAAAGGTTTTAAATTAAAAATCTTGGTAAACACAAAATAACTGAGGACTGCATATGAGTGAGCAATAAAGTTGTAAACTGAATACAGTGTACATTAAAATATCACAATCATCTGTCAGGAAAAAAAAACGTTAGTTATGCTATTGGTGGCACAGATCTGCATTCTTGTATTAAAAATATCAGCGGTTACCTTATCAATTAGCATCTCTGTACAACCAGGAGTATTTTCTTACCCACAGATAGACAGTAAACACTCTTCAATAGAATCTCGCTGAGCTTTGGTAAGAGAGCATCCCTTTGAGAGTCTGTACACAGTATGTAATAAGGAATCGATGAGGGAAGCGTGGTGCTCTGTGCCAGCAAAGAGAGGAGCACATCTGGTCAACAGAGGCAAGACTGCTGTGCAAAGGTACCGATTCAGAGCCAAAGCCATATCCGTAGCACTTAAAGCAGCCTATGAATTAAATGGGACAGAAATTAGATTTGTCTCACCAATGTTGTTACAAATGAAAAGAACTTGCTTGGTTTTCTCTTGTAGTAGTTGTAAAGAGGGAAATTTCCAAAACATACAAATGAGGATTTGATACCTACTGGAAGCTGGATGCCTAGCTTCTTTTCCTGCCTCTGAAGTCTCACAAATGGCTTTTCTTTTGAATGAACAAAAACATGAACACTAAAGGTAGCGATTCAAAACCAAAACGATTTTCAAGACTATATTAGAGAGTGTCATAGTTGACTAACAGAACACTCCAAAAGCAGGTAATACCAGTCAACAAAAATTTAGTAATTTCCTAAATAATGGTGTAGGTGTCCCTAACAAGTGTATGGAGATGAACATTTTCTGTATATCTCTGGAAAGAGGCTCTCAGTTACATGCTTCATTAGCAACTTATCTGATTTTGAGTCCATAGTACAAACTCAGAAAGTCTCCTGGGGAAAGGCATTGCAAGTTTTAGGGATATGGGTATTAACGGGGGATCTTAAAAAGTGAGCATCACTCTGGAGGATTCTTCTTCACTGCTCTTCAAGTATTCTCAAAACTCAGCAGCAGCACATAGCTCATCCAGCATTTGAGAAATACAGAAGACAACACGATGAAATAAAAAATTGGGGGTTTTTGAGGGATGAAAAATGCTGCAGTGTTCAGTAAGATAACAGAACCAAAATAACAACAGACTTAAACCCTTACCGTATCTAAAGAAGCAGCAGCACGAAGATCTGGCAGAAAGCCAACTTCAAGAAGGTGTAGAAGAAAATCCTGGTCCTCAATTCCATAGACCCTGTCAAGGAACAAAACCATGGCTGCCTTGTGATCTGGGCAAAACCCCGCAGACATGTCAGGTTCCACCACAGTACCATCTAAAAGGAAGAAATAAGACTTCAATGACAAGGATCATCCTTCAATAGCAGAGTAGGCAGTCATGCTACTACTTGTCAGCGGTTTTGAGTCTCTGTTAACATCTAAGCATCTTCTCATGGTTTTGTTATGCAAATACAACATATTTGTAATTAACTGAAAAAGTATGCATAAGGCAAATTCTATCCAGATAGACCTCAAAGTCTCTTCTGTTCATGCTTTGTGTATTAAGGGACTCTCATTAGTTGATATTCTAATTGAAGTACCCAAAACACACCAATTCATCTACAGAACTACCTAGTTCTTAGAAGAAGCAGACACAAGATAAAAAATACAGCAATTCTACATGAAACGCCCCAGGAATGCAGGACTGGTGAGCATATATGTAATGTATGACAATGAATTAAGATAGTGCTAAGGAGTCCTCTGTATCTGAAAACTTCTGAAGTATCTGAAAGATATTTTTAAATTTTGATACTTTCATTTTCAGAACCAAATAAACAATTCTGTATCTATGAGCTGCACTTTATGCTACTGAGATATCACCTAGAGATCTATCACTATTTGGAATATAAATCAATAATGGTGTTATAGAATGATTGATCATCACCTCTCTTCTATTGCAACCTATCGGGCATTCCTGTGCTCTAAGTCTCCTGACAAACCATGTTGCAATTACAATGTTCTCTCTCCAGATACCCAAAAAAGCAGATGTAATTCCTTTCCCTTTTGTATTGATGCTCACATAGCTCCCACTATTACAATCAATTCTACGTAGGCAGAAAACACAAAGGAATGCATTTGCATATGTGTGTCACACCTACAACTTCACCACAGTTGCTGAAGAACAACTCTGGTGTCTTAGTAAGATCGGCTAGAAACAATTGATAGGGTTAGAGCAGCAAAAGCTAACAATTATGTTATCAAGAAGAGAGTTCTGTTTTTGAAAATATTTTAAAAAAATAGAAAGTATGCATTTTTAAATTTCTTCTTTAAAGTTGTAATAAATTTTCAGAATTCAATTTAAATTAATGGGATTTACATGAGTGATTTAAGTATACAGAGAATAATTGCTTACAGCATGCAGAAAAAAAATGAAACATGTTTGAAATAAACATGATTTCTCTTCTAATTCACATAATAAATAGCTTGATTTCTATAACATTTTTAAACACAGAGAAGCATGACTATCAGTATGTCGTTAAATTACAAAACATAAGAATGGGATGGGAGAAAAAAGTAGAATAACCATCTTACCTTTAGCTATGGTTGGCATGTGGAAAGGAATACTAATTACTCCCACCAAATCTTCCAGTGGAATCAAAGACCGCAGAATTGATCTGATTCTAATGGCTTCCCCTTTACCAGCATGGATTAACTACAGGAAAGAAAAAAAAAATTAGGAAGGTCTTCCTTTTACCTTTTATATGTGTTCATGTTCTGGAAACTTCCTAAACTATATACACACAAGAATGACTGCTCTCAAAGTGGTATTATAATTAATAACGTAAATTTCACACAATCTGTATTTATTTGCTGTGTTTTGGATGCAAATGTGCGAAGTCCAGAAATACAGATGTTTGGTTATTAAAGACTAAGCCATTTTCAGAACGAAATGTTAGGTAAAATAGGTGAAAAAAGCATTAAAATATAGTACACGGAGGGAGGGGAGGGTGGGGAAGCAAAAGTAGATTTTTAGATGAAAAATGCCAGTTTTTCTGTCCTGATCAAATAACACCACTTTCAGGTATCACGGTTGTTTTAGTTTTGTTTTAAAAAGGTCAGCAAGACAGGGAGAAAACAAGACAATTTTTTTATTCAAACAAAACAGATATTTATACACTGACCTTAGCAGATACCTCTCTCCTTTTTCAAGTTACTGATCTCTGCACAAATCTGATACTGATCTATACTGATTTATCTGAATTAGGGCACATTTCAGGGTGAAATCAGAAACTATGCATAACTAAGTAGAATTTCTGAAGAACAAGAAGATATTTTGAATTGAAAATAACAAATATTTTCAAATAGTGTCAAGCTCTTAGGAACTTAGTGGTAAGGCATTGGTTTTTAAAGAATGTCTAATTCTTGGTATCTAACGCTTGAAACAGTGACATCTTACCTTTAAGAAAGTTTGTCAGTGTGGATAAAAATTATGGAATATCAATGTGTATGCCCAGGGACAATAGTTATTCCTACGTTTTAAAAGAATGCCCTATAATACTTACTCTTTTATATGCAATTTAAACCATCTATTTAAATTAGTATATGAAGAGAGTAAACCCATGGTTTAAAATAAAATCAAACACCCCCACACTCTACACCATCACAGTAAATAGGGAAATTTGAGTAGTTTGATTGTGACAATGAACAATCAAACAATATTAATGACAGGGTACTGTTGAAGAAGAACTACCAGGAACAGTAATAAGAAAGCAATGGAATAAGTCCTTTTCAAAAGAATAAATTCTAAATAGTGTACTCAAATTCCTTGCAAATTAGCAAATGAACACATTATGTAAATTAAGATACCCTGTAGCCATATCACTGCTTTAATACCTGATAACATGCTACTGTAAGAAGCCAAACAGGAAATCACCAAACAATCAGTAAACCAACCCTATGCCTTTACTTTCCAATGCATGAAGACATAAAACTTACATGCATTTCAGGGGCACAACGTCCCAAGAGATCAATCAAAGCAGCGTAAAAGGTCATGATTGCATTTCCCATGTGAATTGTGTCATCTTCTTGTTCTTCCATTTCACTGCAATTAGTTAAATGTTAAAACAATTAAAAGATGAAAAAAAAAACACCAGTAAAGTTTGTACATCAGGAATAAAGAAAGCAAATCTACTCATAGGTGTAACAGCTTATACATAATGGCTTCCTGTTAACTGTGGACTTCTAGCAGAATAACACAGAATGGAATTTGTCCCTAAAAGATTGTAGTGACATCTGCATTGTTACCATTTATGTGTCTCATTTTGCATCAGGGGATTGATTCTTAACTGACTGGCAAAGAACAAAAAAAAACCCTAATTCATTTACTGTTACTTAAATTAACAGTGCAGAGGAAGCACTACTTGGCAGAAGACAAATCTCTACCCTCCCATATAATCCAAGGAAGAATCTAGGTGATAATTCACACGTTAAAACAAACAAGTCATTTCACAACTGACATTATAAAACAAATAAAAATGATGGCAATGTAAGCAAGTCCACTGCACCTACAGGGTTTTACTAGATCCGTTACTTGGAGAAGGTCCATCTCTCGTTGGATCTTCTGATATTTGTATTGCTTCCTCCATGGCAGCAAGTAACCCATTGCCTCCTTCTCCTCTTAGAGCTGGACCAAAGCATTCAGGTCGACGGATAAGCAATCTGACTACAACATTAGCATTCTCCTCCACACTCTCTCCTACCGCATAGAACAAATATCAAGATTTAAGATTATATCAGACTTCTGAAATATAATCAGCAAAAGGTACACAAAAGTGCCAAATGTATGCATCAGTAGATAGTTTCAACTACAAAACAGTTTAAATGTCATGACAAAGTTACATAAATATACATACTCCTCTATTATTGTAAGCTACAAAATAAAACATGTATTTTAATTCAAAACTAAATACAGCCAAAGAAGTAACTATGTAATAAAGGACATTTAAAGCATCACTGAAGCTACTGATTGGTAGTAAAGACCCACAGTCAAGTAGTAGAGTTAATGAGGAGACAAACATAGCTGATAAACACTGAAATTGGACTACTGGTATCTTCATGAAAAGATGGGGATTTGGCTCTAGGTCTAGCATAATTTTTTTAACAAAGAGATTTAGGACTCTGCTCTACTTCCAAAGGACATGTGGGTATTGCAAAGACTAAAGATGTATCTAAAAAATGGGAGCTAGGCTCTTAGTCCCTATATGACTTGTGAAATAGGCATCTGAGTTACTGTGTGTCTTGCATAATTCTATTCTTTCTGCAAATTGTCCTTTAAATTTAGGGTAACATATCATTGGCTTGTATTACTATTTTAAATTACAAACTTATCTGAACATTAGAGGAAGTTATACAAATTTATAGGCTTATACACTACCATTGCAAAATACAGCAAAACGAAGAAAATCTAAATATCGCTCTCCTTCAACTGGATTCCATCCGATGTCTGGGTAGCCTTTAGAAATTAACAAAGGACAATTCTGCAATCCGCATCCAGCCAAGTAACGAACCACCTAACAGCAAGGTAAGATGAAAAAGATATTAATTGTGAAAAAGAAAAGAAGTGCAGTTTCAAAGGGAAGCACCTTCACACGTTGTCTTGGATATGGTGTCCACATTCTATTATTCCTGACAAAATCATATCATACTTTGGGCAAACCAGAAAAGCAGCCTCTTTCTTAGTTCACTTTCCCAATCTTCTCCTACTTCTACCATGAACTGCAAGACCTTACTTATCTCAATTCCATTTTTCCTCTAAATCACTGCTTTGCTACCTATACCTCATTTCTCTTTCAACCCTGAGCATTACAAATTAGTGAATTTTGTAACATTCCCCAACCACACACTATCTATATTTGAAAACACATTTTCTAATATAACTCACAGGTCTACTTTTTTATTTTAACCTTTCCTTTGCCTTTTTAATTCCTTTCTTTCTAACCACACAGCAGTAACATTCCCTGTAATTCAGACCTACAGTCTCAGTTGGCCCTCTTCTTTCTGAATTGTAAGAATTGTAAGCATGGCCTTTAACCAGTTCAGACAGCTTCCTTTTGCTGACTGTAAGAATGATAAGCCCGAAAATGTTCTTTTAAACACATATGGTTCATCTTCCTATTCCAAGAAAGGATCATCTACACTTATATTACTATTGACATGCTTCGCTACAAAGGTTACAGCATCTCCAGAATTGCAGATGTTCAAGAAAAAATTGAGCAATGTATTCCACTGTCTTACCTTCCATTAGAAAGCTTTTTTTAATGTCTTTCTTGAATCTGTCTTTCCATTATTTAAGCTGCCTTTCTTATCCACTACTACCATAGTAACCATTATTCTATCCCTTCTATTCCAGCAGCAATTTACATGTTCTACACAATTTTCACATGCTCTCTTGAGTTTTTTATTCTTTAGTTTAATTAATCCCAATTCCTTCCATCTTTTCTGAAGCAGATTCAAATGTTAGGGAAAAATACAGATAGATATCTCTACAAAAATTTGTTATATGTTGTAACAAATTGTCACAAGACTTATACTAACCCCCCTTGAATCATGCCACCACTGTATGTCACCAAGACAGAACAACAAAAAGAGATTTTAGCAATGAAGTTTTGTTGGGTATGGACTCCACTATTCCCAAAGTAAGAGCTGCCCTTGAGGCAATTCCTTTTGGTTACACCTGTGTATGTAATAACCATAAACTCAGCTCAACTATCCAGATGACCAACAGGAAGAACAAACAATCAGATCCTGATAGTCTTACCCTGAAAGGTACCCAAAGGTTGGTAGCGACAACCCTGGGCAGCACTACAGGCTTGGGGCGGAGTGGTTGGAGAGCTGCCTGGCAGAGAAGGACCTGGGAGTACTGGTTGACAGCCGGCTGAACATGAGCCAGCAGTGTGCCCAGGTGGCCAAGAAAGCCAATGACATCTTGGCCTGCATCAGGAATGGCGTGGCCAGCAGGAGCAGGGAAGTGATAGTCCCCCTGTACTTGGCTTTGGTGAGGCCGCACCTCGAGTACTGTGTCCAGTTTTGGGCCCCTCACTACAAGAAGGACATTGAGCTGCTGGAGCGTGTCCAAAGAAGGGCAACAAAACTGGTGAAGGGACTGGAAAACAAATCTTATGAGGAGCGACTGAGGGAACTGGGCTTGTTCAGCCTGGAGAAGAGAAGGCTAAGGGGAGACCTGATCGCTCTCTACAACTACCTGGAAGGAGGTTGTAGTGAGGAGGGGGTCAGTCTCTTCTCCCAAGTAGCAAGCAACACGATGAGAGGGAATGGCCTCAAGTTGCGTCAGGGGAGGTTTAGGTCGGATATTAGGAAAAACTTCTTCATGGAAAGAGTAGTGAGGCATTGGAATGGACTGCCCAGAGAGGTAGTTGAATCGACGTCCTTGGAGACGTTCAAAAAACGTGTAGACGTGGCACTCCAGGATGTGGTCTAGTAGGCATGGTGGTGTTAGGTTGACGGTTGGACTTGATGATCTCAGAGGTCCTTTCCAACCTTAGTGATTCTATGATTCTATGAATCATCTCTCTACAGGGGAAAAAAAAAGGCTTGATAAAGAAGCTACCAACCTTCTCCAGATCAGGTTCCCTTAAAGCTAGTGCAAGTTCATTGTTGTCCATCACAGAGGCTGCTGCAACATCTAAAGGAGTTGATCCTCGCATAGAAGGAGAAGCTGTTAAAATAACATTTCCACACCAAATTAGTAAAAACCAACAAAGTCACAGGAAATACATTAATTTTTTTTTATATAAAATACAACATTTTGCCATTAGTTAGCACATGATTATAAGCATATAATTTATACCATTCAGTTTATAATAAATAATCATGCACTTGCATGAAATGTGACATTGATATGAAATCAAAATACAGCGTAGATATTCAAGCTAGAAACAACTTTTGCTACACATTCTTACTCTAATCACATACTTTGTTTTAAGATCTCTTTCTTTCTAATTTTCCTAACTGAGGCATCTTCATTTTGAGGAAAAAGTAGTGGGGATTTTCTATCTAAAACTCTGACATTTTATCAAATGTATTGAAATAGAAAATATCTTTAAGCTTTAAAATACAAGACTCTGTTATCTGTATCTTTAAAAAATGGCAGTCATTATAGCATTAGAAAAAGCTAAGGGTTTCACATTAACCAAATGCATTTCATTTGGGGACTTGCTCTCCAAAAAGAATTTTAGTTTATCCTTCTGTCCTGTACTTATACACCAATAAGGAAATTGTGATCATTTAAAAAAATTACTGTAATGATTTTATATTCTCAATTACAAGTACTAAATTAAATAAAGGATAAATGTATTTCTTCTATAGCACTTCAGCCTAGAAAAGACAGGCTAACAGTTCTAGAAAATTTCATGGTTCATTTCTGGGCATCTATACATGCACACCCAAGCAAATGAACTCTATCTCTCCCATTGCCATAGGTGCATACTGAACAGTCTACAGAAGAAAGTGCAGGGCAGCAAGCTTGAGCAGTGGGAAATAAGCCTTAATGAAATGCTACCAACACTTATTTATGATACTCTTCATCAAAATCAGGATTTTATTCTGTTCCTCAAAATGTGCAACTAAATGCTGACTTCCTTTTAATGTCCAGGCACATACATAAAAGCATATACTGAATTACCTCAACTTAATGCTGCTGTCAGGGGTTTGGTTGAAGTTAGCAATACAATTACTCAAGGTATTTTTGCACTGGGTAAAGGAGAAACTTCAACACAAACAGAGGGCACAGAGGGATGCAGAAAAACACAGGTTGCTATATATATATATACACACACACATATCAGCAGAAAGTTTTAAGATTTTGGTTTTGCTTTATATTCTCAGAAGCTACACACTTACCAAGGCCAACACTGCTGTTTTCCAATAAATAGCTGAGATGATCAAACATAGCTTTTTGATTCTGCCTGCTGATGCGGCAAAAATAACACAGAAAGCGACAACAGTTTGCCACCATCTTTGGGAAAGTGATTTCCTAAGAAACAAATAAAAACAGATTGAAGTTTAAACTCTAAGACAGGCATAAAACTTGCAAAAGATCATTTATGTAACAGCCTTTTAACACACTAATATTTATGCACTGCAGTCGGTGCATCTCAGTGAAATTAACTATTCATGTTTCACCCTGGAATCAACAGGGCTTTCTCAGCAATTAGTAAATTCTTAAGCCCCAAAGATCAAGGTATAAGCCTGAAAAACAAGAGCTGGGATGACCAATGAATTCTACATTCAACCATGAAATTATGTGAATGCTCAGATTCACAGAGTAATACTGTATTGACTTTTAACTAGTTTCTAAAAAGATCTCCCCTTTAAAACCCAGTAAGGATATAAAGCACTATTTACAGTTTTCTCTTCCAAAAACTTAGTCAACTATTGTGCTAATGGAAATTAGCAAGAGGTTGTGGTCTCAGTACCTCCAGTGACTGTTCAGCGCCTTACAGGATAAAGCTATATTGTAAACTCTCTGTCTTCTAACAGTGAATTGCTTTACCTTGGATTCTCCTCCACCAAGTACATTTACCATCACTTCCATGACAGTTTCATGCATGCCTAAAGCTCTCATGAGATTGGGATGTTGGTAAAATACTTTATTATTCATGATGTCTCTACAGGAGAACAAAACAAAAAACAGAATTGAAATGTTATGGACCAATAGTTTTCCTATTACTTTATTTGCAAAGCTGACTTACTATGCAATTCTTCACCATCTGAGGTGAAAAATCACCTCAGGGATTTTCTCAGGTTGAGTCTCTCATCTCTCCTGATAGTCTATTTTTCTATGCACATTGTGGAAGAACTTGACCTTTCTTTTCCGATATAATAGTTATTGCCCTAATCACCACTTGATTACACCAGAGTAGGATGCTCTTCTATTTTCATTAGAAATTCCTTTCCTGATCTAAAATTATTTTTTGACAAAAGCATGATCAAAACTGCTGTATTAGCTTAAATTTTAAATTCAGCTATTCGATATTTTGACAAAGCATTCTTTCCAGAATAGTTCAACCTTGAGACGTTTGACATCTGCCATCAAAATAAAGAAAAAACAATTGTAGAGGAAAGACAATGTATATCAGCTATCCTCTAAGCATCAGAAACAGGAGCTGCATAAAAATTAATCTTAGTTCATGAGTTACTCCTCTAAAGAACTCTTCTACATACTTCAGCAGAACACATTTACATATTTTAAAATCATTCCTAAAGATTATAGTGTCAATATTTTATGCAGACATGTTATGTCCAATAAAAACAACTGGTTTAAAAATTAATTAAATTTCTAAAAACTGTAATTAGTCTTGAAATCACACACAACCCATGAGTAAATGTCAAAGTAATCAGATCATGAAAGAAAACGACAAGCAAGTCACTATAGAAAATACTGTTGACAACTGTTCAAATTTCATTGTACATTTTATAGCAGTCTATAGTTTATACCTAAAACTCCTGCAATCAGGAAAGTAAAATTTCAGCCTTAGAAAGATGAGATGCGAACTGTTCCATCACTCTAAAAGCTACAAACTCACAACTATCAGTCATGCAACAGAACACACGCAGCAGTCTGACATAGGTGGCACTACCAGAGTTTCTTACTCCCATTAACTCCCAGAAAGATTAGCTGACCTTTTTCCCCCCAACGCTAACAAGTGGACTTTGTATCAGAGATGACAGAGGATAGGCCCTGTCTCCAAGAGCTATCCCATATCACATTTCTTTTCTGCATTAATGCTTCATGTTGTGGAAAAAGACCTCGATGGTATCAATCTGCCAAGTCATTCTAAACTCTTGTTTGTCTACAGCAGCTTCCTTCTACAGAAATACAGTACAGAAAATCAAAACATCACCTCAGGGGCTGGCCAGCAATGTTACATTACTTTGGAAAGTACATCCACTTTCCATCTTCTGTTTAACTGTGGACCGCTTTATGAAATGTCACACTTAAGAAAAAAATCTTAACAGCATTTCTGAGGAAACTGAGTTTTTAAGCAGGAATGAGTGATACTTCTGTTTCTCAGCTGGAAGAAAGGAATACTTTCCACTCACAGCAAAAAACCTGTGATTTCTAAGTAGGTGTTGGAGCCAGGGTTAGGCTGTAAAAGGCACAAATGTACACAGCTGGGTAACCTACAAGATAAACAAGGCTATGATAGAGGCTACCAAGAAGAGTGATAGGAACAGGTAGTGAGAACACTAGATTAACAGAAATTAAGTCTTTCTTCCTTACACCAGACTTTCATATACTACCAAAAACATTGTTAACGTTAAATCAGATTCACAAAATCTTAGCTTTTAACTTCTAGCAAAAAATGTTGAGGAGAAAAATGTGAAAAACCAGAAAGAAAGCAGAATATGAAATGAAAATTCCTTTGAGATTGTTTTTTTCCTAGGCACAACAATGCCAGAATCTAGTAAATGCTCACTCATTCTAGCCTTCATTTGTTAGGTGAAATGTCATGACCCAAATTTGAAGTACAAAAGTGGATTTATAAATAACTATTTTGTGTCTCTGGACAGGTGACAAACTTTCCCCTTTGGCAAAGCCTTAGCATGAGAACATTGAACATTGCAACAACCAGGGAACATTGCTGGGATCTGCTGGCAAGCTAAAGTAGTGGACATTGTTCATAATGACACTACAAATTTATGTATAGACATTATTTGGGTATTTGAGGTTTTCAGTAAGCTCAAAAAAAAAAAAGTTATTTTGCACACCAAAAGCTTCTCTCCTCCTTGCACTCCTGGCATTCTTTATGTAACACTACCTTTGGTTGTCATTGCTCTTGCTAATTGAGCATTTCTAATAGATCATAGCTGGTGTTTAATCTCACTAAACATCTCTCAGGTGGTAACAGAATTTTGAAAAAAGTGACAGAAAAAACCTAAACTCTTTGTTAGTAGAGATGATCACATTTTCTTTACTGTCTTCTCCAATTGTAGTCTTTATTAGGCTATATTTCACTATTATTAATCATACACTTAGGAAAAATAAGACTGGGTGAACTAATTCATAGTTCAAATAGTACCAATGACATTCAGTGCAATAAAAAGACGGCATATGTACAGACATGTAGACACAACTCCATTAGCTGACTGCTGGGGGGGACTGTATGTGTCAGCAGCAGACAGTCACTACATTCGTATAAAATGGACAGTATTCTTGATAAGGATTCATTGCAGCCATACTATTCAAATATGGTAACAAGACATATTTTGTAATATCATAAAATATTACGCGTGTTTTCAACTGTTCTAACAAGAAGTCTTACAGATGTCATTTGCTTCTCTCCAAAAATGATACATATAATATTGCAAAGGCTCTATCTCACAACTGAAGACACGACACAACTGATACCAGTGTCTGCGTTTACACCCATATTGACTATTAACATTCAAACTTCATGTATAAACTTGGCCATAACCATAGAGCAAACAACAATTATCTGTAAATAAAGAGATGTTACACTTCAGTTATTTACCCTAATCCACGAATCATAAGTTTCTCTTCCTCCTTCCCCATTCTGACACTAAGCAAGGAACGGATTTGGCCGAGAGATGCCAGAAGATTGATAGTGTCTTCCACAGACACACTATTTATGGTGTAGGTCTTTGGTAGGGCTCGAACCAGGCCACCAATACCATCATATTGGCGATGTAGCAATACAAACATGGCCCTCACTAAATCCGGGTCTTCTATCACTGATTCCTGGGCCCAGCGTACCATTGTGTCTGAAATCAACTGTTGAAGAGTAGCTGTGAATAAAATAGATAAATCACAAAATTAATACCTCATCTCTCTACTGGTAGTCCCTCAAAACTACCATTATGTACCATGAATTGAAATGAATTCAATTCTTAAGAAGCACCTTCGTCTTGGTATTTCTTTAGACTGTCAAAGGAAGATAAAACCACACAAGAGAAGCATCTCAAAAACCAAAAGTCTGTATTTAAAATTAAAATACAGACAATAAATCTGATAACAAAAAAGTATGAAGACATACAAGATGCACACAAAGGCACCAGATTTAATTCTATACATTGCTTTCAAGATTTTTTCTGGAATTCAGGTCTGAGGATTTTTCTTACATATTATTAAGTAAGACTGGGAAAACATACTGGTAGCACATGTAAATGCTGTATTATTTATTTACATGTCTAACCTCCGTATCCACTCAAAATTTTATAGTGTATGAAACAGAATAATTTAACTTAGTCCTTTGCCAAAATTAAAGGCCCTTCAAAAGACATAGAAATTAAGAGACTCCAATCAAATAAATGGCAAATCATCATTTGCATATTTTCAATTCAGTCTTTAATGAAACAAGAAATCCGTATCTGGTAGTCTTACTGACAATCTTTACTAGCTTTTGGGAAAGTCATATATCAATTAGACAAGCTATGTAATGTCAGTTAAGATTTGAGACTACTGATTAGAAAAATTACTCATGAACTAACAGTCAAGACAAAGTATTTGATAATGATAATGGAATAATATTTTTTTTCCCATCTCAGGAAACTTTCATTCAGGTTTGCAAGACTTTGTCAGATCAATCCAAGATCCTCTTGAGATATCCTGATCCATTATACACTACAGAATTTCACCTTTAGTACTTACCTAACTAATCTATTTCCATGTCAAGTGGATAACAGTGAAAGTTTGACAAGGGAAATTTGATAATCCCTCCTGAAGTTCAATAAACTGCCTAATAAATATCCTGATGTTGAAGAAGCTGGTTGCTTCAGACCAAGCAAAAACATTTTCCAATTAGAAATCTATGTGTTGAGACAGTAACATGATTTTGGAGTAAATCAGAAGCAATTTCAGGTGAAAGTCAACCAACAACAACAGCAGCAAAAATACTGAAAGAAACCTATTGAACGACAGGAGTTTACAGAGAAAATAATGTTTAACAAAGAAGAGAATTTGTGCTAATATGTGCTAACATAGGGTAAGATTAAAAAAGAGCACTGGAACTGTATTTTATTGTTACTGTCCAAATATTGTACCATAGGTGTTTCTACTGTCACACATCACAGCATTTTTTAGAATAAAAGTCACTTTAAAAATAAGGAAAAGGATGAAACATGTTTGGGCTGATATTTCAGTGGGACTGAAATAAATAACAACAAGAAGAGACACAACAGTAAGTTTCCTTTGTTTTTTCTGAAGAATCACATGAGCAGGCTGTCATTTGGCTCCTGTTTTGATAACTGCAACACTTCATCCCACCTATCTGTGGGTCTCGCTGTTATCTTGCTTGCAGTGAAGAACCCGAGCAGCCTAGCTACCACAATACTGGTTATTTAGTTTAATATAATATTGTCTTTCTAACAACATGAGAGAGGGAGAAAATTAGATTTTGTAGAGCTTTAAGCTTACTACAAGAAAAAAAATTAGGAAACTATAGAATTCATCATCACATTCTACACAGACTTAGCCTCTAATTATCACTGCCTGATAACTGCAATAACAGTTATTAACTGCTAAGTTAGAAGGCACACTTTTAGGAGGACAAAAATATTTCACTAAGGTAACACTAATAACTGGCAGCTAAGAAGCCGTCTCATTATAAGTACCCTGGGGAAATCTCACCCCGTAACTTTAGACACTTACATTAAGTAACCAGGTTAAAAGGCCCGTCTCCCTTGGAATTCTGTGTAGTCAATGATGGAAACCAAGTTTTTTATCAAAGTCAGAACACCTAAACTGTGTGCTCAGAAATTAATTTCTGCTGGTAGAGTGGCAGCATAAGAAATTATGACATTTGAAAGTGTCACCCACCACAATAAAGGCAAAAAAAAAAAAGTATTATACAAATAAAATCACCACTGACAAGTAAAAATAAATAAAGATCCATAATCAGTTGGCACAAAGTGCAGAACTTGGATGCCACTGGCAATGTTTCATATGAAGATCAAAAGGCAGAAAGTCTCAGAAAAATTACATAGCAACAATCACAGTCACGAAATCTTGAATTTTAGGTTGGGTGGGGAGGCTTCTCATAAGTACAGTTTTGCAAATTACATTCTAATTACACATTCTTCTTTATTTTGGTAATCTTCACACAAATACTGATTTGAAGCTGCTGCAGTTGGTTTTATGAGCAAGTTGTCATAATCAGAACCTTGCTACAGTTGTTAAAATTTTTCACTACATCCCACTGGGAAAGAAATCTGCCTATCATAAAAATCCCACCTGAGCTTGTTTAGAGTCAGAGCTACAAACTTTAAGGTGCACAGATGTTTCACTAAAAATCCACCTTGTTTTGGCTGAAAATATATGAAGAAATTCCTCCCCTGGTTCTTTTGCCTTTTGGAATTAGGATACAATAAACAGACTTAATTTTGCTTACAGGATGTTTTAGCATCATCATCAACTGGCTTCTCAGCTTGCTTCTTCTTCAGATATGTAACTTTTTCCATAAGGTATAGCAGGCGACCCCTAATGGTTAAATCACTGTTTCCATCCAAGCTTCCATCTTCATCCAGTTCAATTCCTGTAATAGAAAATATACACTAAATAGTTAAAAAATAAAATTAAGTTAGAGACATGTTCTCTATCTTGTATGTACAAACATAATCTAACTGAACTACATTGTTCTACTTTGTTAAAACTACAAAAGAATTTGATATAGAATATGCTTATGGAACAAGTATAGAGCAAATATATGTGCAAGGCAGGAAACTGCAGATAAGGATCGTGTATTCTAATAAATTTATTCTAAAAATTGTGTGTTGTTATGCATAAAATAAATATTCAATATATTTCTGTGGTCAACTCCTCCAACTATGCATGTTTCCATGCTAATGCTGATGCCTGCATTTTGGACATATGTAGCTCAGAAGTGTAGATATGACACAGTATGGTTCAGCTGATACTAACAAAGACTAGGAGATTTTTATGTAAAACATATCATAGCAGTGAAAGAAATAAAGTTACAATAAATATACCTTTTAGTGACCAGTCAGAAGAAAGTAGCTACCTTCACATTACAGTGGTTGTTTCATGATATTCTTATAACAAGCTATAAAAATGTAAAAAAATGCACGCTAGCCTTTACAGAAACCCAGAGCAGCTGAGTTTGGAATGAGCCTTTAGAGATCATCTAGTCCAGCCTCCCTGCTACAGCAGGGTTGCTCAGGACCATATCCAGTCGGGTTTTTAATATCTCCAAAGGTGGAGACTCCACAACCTCTCTGGGCAGCCCATTCCTGAGTTCCATCATCTTTACAGTAAAAAAAACAACGAAACTCTCCCTTCACAAGCTTTCTCTTAAACAACCCCAGCCCTCTCAGTCTCTCCTTGCACAAAAGATGCTCCAAGAACTTAATCATCTTTGATGCCCCTCCCTGGCTGCACTCACTCCAGTGTGTCCATGTGTCTCTTGTACTGGGGAGCCAATCTGTTGGCTTTCTTTGCCACAAAGGCCTGTTGCTGCTCATGCTCACCTCGCTGTTGGCCAGGATCCCCAGGTCCTTTTCTGCAAAGCTACTTTCCAGTTTGGTCCGTAGCCTGTCCTTGCTGCATGGGGTTATTCCTCCCCAGGTGCAGGACTTTGCACTTTTCATTGCTGAACTTCATGGGATTTCCATCAACTCATTTCTCTCATGTTTTTAATTTTATTTATTCGTGCATACATTGTAAAGGAATTAAAAATCATGACCTATACCTATTACACTAAAATAAGATCAAAGTCGAAAGGTTATTAACTATTCTTTCTAGGTTATTTAGTTTTCAGTATTAAGTTCTAAAGTTAAGGGTTTTGTGGGGAGTTCTTCAGCAGCTTTGAATTTTATAGGATGTTTCTTCACTATATTACATCATTCTTCTCAATTTACTGCATCTGTTCTGTTTTTAATTGTCTGATTTTTTTGCATTAAGTACAATTCCATTTCCATTAAAAGTTCTTTTCTTATATGTTGTCCTAAGAGTTTAATTGACACTAAACTAAACAAAGTAACTTCAGTAACTTCATATTTTACACATAAACCATATTTCAAAATGGTTTGGATGGCAGTCTCTTCAACCAAATTAATAAACAGTTAAGCCATTGAAATGTCTTATCAATTGGAATACAGAGATGCTCTGAAATTACTCAAATGAGAAGTCTGTTTTCCCACAGTTATGCTGTTCCCTGAGCTCTGGCAGTACTTTTCTGATTTGCAAACTGTCAATATAATTGTGTCTCAACCATTTCACAAGACGTGAATCCCCAAATGGTGGCTGGCTAATCAATCAAACATAGGACTGAGGGTGTGCAATTGTTTTACCTATTTTGCAATAGCCATATTTTGAATACAAAGAGTAATTAATTCTGCTCTACTGTAATGTAACCTCTGACCCACAAAATTAACTTTCTACTTGTAGACTATGCAAATTACTGTTTTCCCACAAAGAAAAGAAAAATAATGACAAAACTAGACCAAGTAATTTGAACAGAGGAGAATGATGGCAAAAGACTAAAGAAAACTGGAAAAAAATTTGAGAGAAAGATAAAGCCTTTTCTCCTTTCAAATGTTACTGCCAAATTCTTTGTTTCACCTTTGTTTTCTGTCAACTGACAGTTTACTTTGAATTTTCCTTTTTTCATTTTTAATTTAAAATAAAAATGTTGTATTTGAAGTGTCATAACGCACCTTCATCAAGTTTGTGGATGATACAAATTGGGGGGGGGCAGAAATAACATTCAAGGACAGGAGGCTCAACAGAGTAGAGGAATGAGTTTATAGGATATTCAAAGTTCAACAAGAACAAATGCAAAGTTTTGCAACTTGGGCAGACCAACCCCATGTGACAATACAGGCTGGGCATGAATTGGCTAAAAAACATCTTTGCGAGAAGTACTTAGGGGGTCCTGCTGGACAGCAAGCTAGACACCAGTCAGCAGTGCACTCTAACAGCAAGGAGAGCTAAAAATATCCTGTATTAGCGGAAACATAACCACTAGCTCAAGGCAAGTGATTATTCCTCAGTATTTGGCATTCATGAGATAACATCTGGAATACTACATCCAGTTTTGGGTTACCCAATACAATACAAATATTGAAAAGCTGGAGAGCATCCAACAGTGGCCCATCAAGATGATTGGTAGCTGAACTGCTTGTCCTATAAGGACAGGACGAAGGAACTGGGCTTATCAACCTGCAGAACAGAAGCTTTATGGTGGACCTAATAGCGGTCCACCAAAACCTACAGGTAAGTTAGCAAGAAAATGCAGCCATGATCTTTTCTGAAGTGAACAAGATACAACTGACAAACTAAAACAGGCAGGGTTCCAAACTGACATAAGTTAAAAAAAAAAAAGTCACCATTAGGATACTCAAGCCCTGCAACACGTTGTCCAAAGATGAGGTGGAATCTCTGTGCTTAGAAGCTTTCAAGACCCAAGTGCAAAAATTGCTAAGCAAACAAGTCTGAGTTCAGCATTTACTCTCCTTTGAGTAGGAGGCTGCATTAAAGACCTTCTGTGATATTTGATACCTTCATAAATCTGTGAAACTGGGAGGGTTCACAACCAGGATAGCCGACCCAAATTAGTCAAAGGGATATTTGGTACCATGACATCATGCTCTGGATATAAAGGGGGCTGGCCGGGGAGAAGGGAACAGGTTGAGCATCAGGTCGGGTGAGCAAATTGCATTATTTCCTGCTTATTCTCTTATAAGTATTGTTATTTTC
The DNA here is from genome assembly GCA_013399095.1 of Psophia crepitans. NCBI lineage: Eukaryota > Metazoa > Chordata > Aves > Gruiformes > Psophiidae > Psophia > Psophia crepitans. Next base: position 54,360 of record VWZZ01000624.1, read on the forward strand.
CTCTTCCTTTGCTGCCCTAGTAAACTGCCATTATCCCAAGCCACGAGTTTCACCTTTTTCTTCTGATTCTCCTCCCCATTGCACTGGGGGTGGGGGAGGTGGGGGGTGAGTGAGTGGCTGCATGTTGCTTAGTTGCTGGCTGGGACTAAACCACAACATAAAAATACTCAGTAACAAGACTTACCACAGTGTGTCATTAGGTCTTCATGGAAATCCAAGAGTTGATCCCGAATTTCTTCTGGGCAAGGACAATCATTTTTATCATCTTTGAAATTCAGTAGCATGTTAATCTTAAAGAATACAAAGGAAAGGCAAATGACGTTGATCTCCAAAAGCCAAAACTTTAAAATCAACAGAACTCTGGCACACATAGACCACAAAAAAAAAAAAAAAAAAGAGTCCATTGTAAGCTGTACCTGCTCCTGAGGTGGGGATCGAAATTCTTTTGTTTTTCTAGCTGTCAGGGCAGCAGACATGTTCAAGGCCTGCATTACTTCATTGTACCGGAAGCGTTGATTCTCTTGAAGTTTGGCCACAAAATCATCTGAAAATGCTACAATGGCTTCTATTCGGTGTCGTACTTGGCAATCACACAGGTACTGGAGTAGATGACACATCTGAGAAACATTGTAAGAGAAAGAAGAGTTGGCAAACTAAGAAATATCGCAGGCAAATGAGGATGGATTCCTTACAGCAGCAGTTACTATCAAATAAAGTGAGTGAAATCTTTAATGCTGTCATTTACTAGGTGTGAAGTAATCCTACACCAGGAATATCTGGCATCTGCAATAGATTTATATGCCTAAAACATATAAAATCTGAGACATTTATTAAAGTTATAAGACACTGGATTTAGTCCCTGCTTCCAGGGAATTTCTTTTCTGTTTGGATCCATAAAAATTAAGAATTCTCTGTTAATGTCATTGAGAAAGTAATTCTGCTTAATGAAACAACAGTTGTTTGATCTATGGTGAACAAGTTTATATCATCAGGAAGCTACTAAATCTTGTTGTTTTCTGTAAGGAAACTACTTCTCTACTCAACTAACATCAAAATACTGTATTCCTTGAAAGAGAAATTGCCAAGTGAAGAAAAAAGGATCTGTGAAGAAATTGGAACAACCACTATCACAGCAGCAGTGTTACCTGTAATTTAACAGGTTCCGGAAGCTTCATCTGAAGGAGTCCTTCCTTCGGCACTTGTTCCCCTCTGGTTTCTTCCTCTCCTTCTTCTGACTTGAGCTCATCTGAACTCAGCTCCTTCTCTGAGAAATCAATTTCATCCTCCTGGCTCATTGCTTCTTTGAAAACCCGGGGCTCAATCAACTGCAAGATGTGTTTCAGATCTGTGTTGTGGAAGATTCCCATAATTAGGAGAGTATAAAAGAGCTTGATGAGAGGGACAAACAGAAATTCTGTAGAACCTCCAACTGGATCTCTAACATGGAGACTGCCCTCCTGAACAGCTTCAGTCAGCATCTCTATGGTTTTGGCCTTTAAGATTTCCAGAGGGAATTCAGGACTGAACTGAAAGCATTCACTGTTAATGCTTACGAAACTTGGAGAGGCGAACTGCATTCTTGGCCTTAATGAAGTGCTAAGTCCTATACCAGGGAGGCCATGCTTTTTGTTTTCATCAGGAAACAATGTAATACTCTTGGTCTCATCAGTCATTGGAACTATAAATTCATTATTCATCATTAACCTGGCAGTTGCATAGGTATTGAGATGGATATCAATGAGCAAGTCATAATATCCTGCACGTAATAATCCTGGCATATATTTATTCTCAATAGCATACAGGAGCTGAGATTCATCCACATGGCTACACATAGCATGGGCCACTCGGTTGTTGCCTAAAGCACAAACAGCTGAATATAATCGGAGGGTATGGTAGTGAAATTTCAGCAATTCTTCTTGTTCTGTCAGCTCTAAAATATCAATTGTTCTGCAGAGGAAAAAAAAAAAAACACAACACCACAGTAAATTCCATGTCAGTGCAAAAACTTCCTTAAGTGAAAGAATTCGTAATTCTCCCTAAGGATAACATTGCCACAATACCAGTTCTAAGAAATGGACTTTTTCCACATTTTGGCTTTGATGTGAGAAATGCTGTCAACCTAAGAAACAAGGACTAATAACAAAGTTCAATCAGGAACTTATTCAAGTGGCTCGTAAAGTACAACTTCAATTCCTTTCAGTGAGGAAAGATCAAAATTATTTACTTAACACAGAATACTTCATACTACAAACAAGAATTCAGGTAACTGAAAATGAAGGTTTTAAAACTAGTATAGGTGGAGATATTTATCTCAGTTATTGTTTATAGATATGGTGTTGCAAAATGGCAACAAACTAATCAGTTAATTTACAGAGGGTTTGGGGGCAGGGTTGTTTCTTTAGAATTATTACCTAATTTTTCAATGTTTTTATTTTCAGTTTTCGCACTGGCAAAATGCTGAGACATTTGGGTAACCAGGAAATCACAAAGTTAAATTTCTTCAATTGTTTGAACTAAATTTAAGAAAATTAAAATAATGGAATAAGTAAATTGGTCACAAACCCTAAGAAATCCCTACAAAAACAGATCTTTGTCTACCTTCCAGATTATCTTTAATAATTTATAAACAGAGTTCCTTTTGTTTTCATTCAAAACCTATATATACTATTAAAGAGCTTGGAGATAAACTAGGAGAGGTTGGAAACATAACAGAAGGAGGCAGATTTTTAAAACACTGAAAAATAAGATTAATTTTTAACATTACCTAAATCATAACACAATGTCTTTATTTATATGTGTCACAAATACAGATAAAACCTTGGGCTTTTCTTATAGAAATTTTATTACATGTCTAACTTCATAATCCAAATTTAGCCCTGATATAATTCAGCACACAAACATCAACCTGTTTTCTTCAGGAATATGAAGGGCCATGAACTGTAAAGGATTCAGGCACTGTATCATCCAGCCTTGACGTTCACTGATCCGAGACACATCAACCTTCAAGAAGTGGTTTGGCACTCTGCTCCAAAGCACGTGAGTCAGAAATTGGACATGGAGACGTGGAGGACATTGAGAGACCGGGTTTTTGTGTTCACTTTTAAATAAGCCAGCAGATAATGGCATTACATTCTGGAAAATTGCATCAAAAGAGACAATCAGTCTCATCATTTTTACCAAACAATGAATATATGGTATTTTTCAAGAAATATATTCAACATACAGTACCGTACAGTGCAACAGGAAATTAACATTTTCAGTATTTTGTAAAACCAACTGGGAACTGTTGGCAGATTAACAGCAAGACAGCTTTGTCCATAACGATTTTTTTATAATAGCTAAATTTGAAAAGGAAAATTGAATGGAATGTGTGGTCACTTCCTTGGACTGGAGATCTGAACTCCACTCTTCTTTTACATCTTTAGATCTCTTAGACATCCACACATCCAAAGAAAGGAAGCACATTCAGCTCAGTTTTCTTAAGTGTACTGTTTCTATGTACTCAAAAACTATTTTAAAGCCGTAGTCTAATTTGCAGATACACCAGTCATTCATGTTCTGTTCGTAGAATAAAAGATTTGCCTTACTGACCCCAGTGATTTTGTTCTAAGATGAAGAATGAGATTCAGAAAATTCAATGGGATTTCACAATATCCTCTGCAACTCTAATGAGTTACAATCCTTTTCATCCAATGTACTGCATTTTAAATACATGAAGTATTTGAAACAGATTTAAGAAAAAAAAAATGGCAATAAAGCCCCTGGAATGACAAAAACGTGCCAAATATAACTGTGGGCCACAAATGACCAAAAAAAAAATAAATTATTTGATATATTAATCCTAAATCTGCACAAACCCAAACATTATTTACCTTTATTCTTCCCAACTCAAATTGGAAAACATTGGGGCTTGTAGCTTGAGCAAATACAGCAGGAAATAACTTCGTACTTGGTTCAACCTAAGTCAAGGATGCACAAATATATAACCATTGAAGATGGAAAACCACTATTACACATTAAAACCCCACTATCTGTATTGACAGACAATATGCCTTTGAATAAAACCCTAGAAAATCCAAATAGGAGGGGAAAAAAATAATCTATATCATCACAGCAATAATTACTTTTTTATCCAAATCTTGTACAAAAGTTTCTAAAAAGACTCAGTCTGAGAATTTGGTTTTCCCCCTTCCCACTGGAAGGCATCATCAAAAATTATTCACCTGATAGTACGTGCCTAGTTCCTTGCCGTTAGCTGTGAAGGTCAGCAGGCCACTAGCAGCATCAACCAAGCAACCAATCTCCAGACCATTATTATTACGTCCTTGTCCAGGGCTCATGCTCTCTCCTGCGCACACCATATAGCAGTTGCTGCGTTTTATACTGAATATCAAGAGACAAATTTATTTATGGATGGTGTGCAAACGTTATGCAGTGGACAAAGAATAACTCTGTATGGGCCTTGTGGCTGAAAACAGCGGATCCCATCATAACCAAAGCCAAAATTCAACGAAACCTAGACTTTATGGTTAAAAAAATAAAAACTGAAGATGACAAAATATGAACAGGCTCAAATCCTTTATATAATTCCAAGAGACAAAACCGACTTTGCAAGTTAATGTTTTAAATCATTTAATGTTAAAATGTCATATTAATTTTGGCTTGCTCAAACCCAAAAAGTTCCAAAAATACTACAAGGTATTCTGCTCAACTTTGTACCAGTTCAGAAGTCAGCATTTACAGGATCACGGTCTGAAACTACATAGAAAAGCTGTGCTATTTTACTTTTCAGTGCCTACTGATTTGATGAGATGATTACTCCACTGTTTCTTCACAAGCAAGAGGAGAGAATAAGTGAAGTTATACTTCTTCCTATTACTTTTTCCCCCATCAACCCAATTACATTAAATCGGGTGGATTTACAGTTTATAAATTTTTAGTTGCTTTTATGGGTATAAAAAATGTATCTTTTTAAGAAAATTGTAACCAACCTCTCATGAACCTTCCCTTTCTCATCTCCCAGTGTAACTGTGACAGTACGAACTCTGTCCAAGTCAAAGCTTGTGTCATACTGGTGAAAGTCAGATGTAATCCAGCCCACCCAGACATTAGCAGGTTCTTGACCAGGAAATATTCTCACTGAATAATAGTACTGTCAATAAAAAAATAATGTCAGTAAATGTTAGTATTTGGTTTCCAGTGCATCAATTTGATTCAGAATTAATTTGTTGCTCTAAAATCTGAAAATACATCATCTGTTCACAAGTAGCTTGTTCAAGTGCAATTCATAAGGAAGCAACAAAAGCATATAAACACAAATCAAAATAGAGCCAACAAAATATATATGTTAAAACAAAACACGGAAAATATTAATTATGTGGCATATATGCTTGTATTGTAGGTGTCTGCATCACAGCATTGTAGGCTAAAATTCTACTGCAGGTACAATTTTTACATTGTAGGTGACCCGGTTTCTAGTACCTACTATCTTTTATAAAGAGAATACATCCAAAAGAGAAATATTTTTTCCATTGAACATTGAAGAATGAGTGCTTATGGAGCTGACCTTGCCAGAGAAAGATGCAGAAAACCTGCACAAAACTTTCACTCGGAATTCCATAAGATAAATGCTGAGTAAAATTAGTATACATGTTTTCAAATGGTCCTGAACATTTACCTACTACTTTAATGCACTTTTTCCTATTTATTCCTTTATTCTAGATTTATTCATTATTCCTCTTTTTAGTTTGGTGTTATCAATGGCAGCTTCAATGGATTTTGCCTGAAAATTACACTGTTTCTGAAACACTTACAAGCAAAAACATGTAGTTATTAAAAAAAAAAAAAAAAGCAAACAGCTAATATACCAATCTTATGTTACAATACCGTGGAAGTCTGCATCAAATAATCATAGTCGTCCCTATCATCTGCTAGCACATCCTCAGTAAGCCGTGCGGAGTGACTCGTGCTATAATCTGGCTTTGTCCTTCTGAGCATAAATCTGTAACACAATAAGTAAAATCAAAATCTGTATGAAAAGCTCAATATATCAATTTATCTATACAAAGGAATTTTACATTGACATGTGATATTTATTACGCTAGCCCTAAATACATAGTATTTATTACATTATTAATAGATAATACCAGTTAGTTTATCATGTTCATGCCTATTAAAACAAAATAAATTCTTCCAAAATAAGAAAGAGACAAGCCCATTTTTAAAAGCACTTAAATGAATTCTGAGCTTAAACTATATATTCAAAAGTTACTTGGAAACTACACTCATGTAACTTAAAAAATTATCTGGCTGTTAAACACCTATGTCACTTTGGAAGAACATGGAACATTAAATGACTTTCAGGCATGTAAAAATACCATCCATATGCCTTGATTTATTCTGCAATTGAAACATTTAACAAACTAAGTTTGGTACAAAAGACCAGAAAAAGAATGGAACGGTGCAGTAATATTGTCTGGGTAATGGCACAGTGTTTGCATCTCCACAGCATCAAGTTAGGTATTCTGCTCCTGATTCCGTAAGAAAAATTAAGGAGAATGAACGTGTGCAGTAGAAAATATGATTATTTGGTTCATTGAGTGAGATAAGTTAACATACATTTCTAGATGAAGATTATCTAACAGCTTCAGCTTTTTGGAATTCATGCAAGAAAACATTCCATGTCACTTTGAAGACCTCCTAGTTCTTTCAGAACAGATCTCACTGGTTTTAGAGTGCACTTCACATAACGATCATAAAAGCCAACACAATAAATGAAATTATAGGTTTCCAATTGCTTGAAAAGTGTTCTCAGTTTTCTGTTTAATTTTAATCTATATATTGCACATGGTGGAATTTAATCACACAAAGGTTAACTGTCCTGCTTCTGTATTATATCCAAATTTAGGGCAGAATTAGGGAAAAATCTCTGCAGATTTGACTGGCATTTTCTTCTCCTCTTCAAGAAACAGTGGAAAAAAGGGAGGAAAGAAAATAGTTTAAAAAAAAAAAAAGGCAAGCCAAATGCGCTACTAACCTTTGTTTAAGACGTGAAGGCTTTTCTTGAACATAATCTTTATGGTTGTTTAACTCTGGTTTTGTGGCATCTTTTTCTCTTTCTGTCCGATCAGGAACTAGATGACCATGAGCAGTTTTCATTAGAACCTCAAAATCAGAATCAGCATCGTAATCCTCCAAGTCATTCTTCGGGCCAAAAACACCAGAACCTGGTAACCCTCCTGCAGCTGATCTGGAGAACACCTCAGCACATTCAATGGGCATGCTTAATCGAAAAAACATGACGTCTGTTTTACTGTTCTGTGAACCAAAGGACTTCTGTGTGACCTTCAGGCAGGGGCAGCTGTCTATGGTGCCATCAATTCTCATCACCTATCAAATGTAAAGATGCAGTTGTTTTGAAGCTGATGTTTTTCCCCCCTTCGTAAATACGCAATTTCTATTTCTAGAATAAGCATCCATGACTTACAAAACTTGCAACAGCATGCTGTCAATGGTCAAATGTATTATAATCATGTGCTGCCATTTTAAGGAGAAATAAATATTATAAGGAGCACAGATTTTTGTTGTTCCTTTGCTAAATAAAAAAAACCCAACCAAAACCAAACACAAAACCAAAAAAAACCCCACAAAACAAAACACTCACAAGGAATGACTTTTCTCATAATAAATCTTTAGAACGTCAATCCAACCCTGCCCAGAACAATATAAACCAAAATAAATCATACACGTACATATGCGAGAACAGAAATTATTGCTTAAATACTACAGTGTAATACACATAAGCAGTCTTTTTTCAGCTTATTTCATCAATTTCAGAAGGATTTCATGGTAGATTTATACAGTGTGAATTCAGTTCCATCAAGATGCACAACTGATTGGGACATAAGTGTTGGCACAATTGGTTAATAAATATTTATTAAAATCAAAACCAATTAGTTATGGAAAAAATCACTTCACAAAGTGTGTGCACCAGAACACATGGGATGCGTTATGCAGAAATATCCAATTTCTGGAAGTTGTTTACCAACTTAAGTCTCACTGCACAAGGAGTTCTTAATGAGGACATCTTGTAGAATTTGTCACTGATAATCTCATGTTTACACACATGACAGATTTCACGGATAAAGACATACTGTCAATTAAATAATTACATTATTTGCAACTCCACTGAATGTAAGACATTTGTAACAGATGCAAGGCTCACCCAGAACTGGTCAACATATTACATCAAAAATGTCATCTAGAAGTACAAAAGTGCACAAGTGCACAAACATAATTCCAACATGTTCATGGAAGAAGCATCTAGAAATATTTTAATAGGATCACAAACCTCAATATGTTCATGATTTTGTGGCACTGGTAAAAACTGAGGGAGCCTTTTACTCAGCCAAATGGTGATATCTCTGTTTGTATTAACAGCAAAGGGTTCATACCCTTCCTGTAAGCCACAGATAGTGAAATATTTTAGAGTGCTGACATCTTTTCCAAAGTTCATTCTTCCTACTTGAGATGGGCCCAGGCTGCAGACAGGTAGAAATCCTTAAAACAAGATGAAAGAACACATAGGTTGTACATCATGAACACAAGAGGACTGCTCTGTTCCATAACCAAATTAAAAATTATTTGGAAAAAAAATTTTAAAAAAATCCAAAAACCAAACAGTATAAATGCAAGCAGTCATGGATAGTATATTACCTCTTGCATGTCACCAAGTACTGTATCTCAACTATCATTCTGAAATACAAAGTTCTCTAATAGCCACGAATCTCTTCACACAACACTCAATTTACTTCACAGAAATCTAAGACTACTTCAAGGAATCTGACAAACAGGTCTTGATTAGTCTCTCTGCTAAGATGGTAGAGTGTTGCCAATTTTACTGCAAGTCTTACTACTTTTGATATTACTCCTAAAATTCCATTAGATGTTTAATTTTGAGAGAACCTCACAAACTACTTTAAAAGTCTCATAGTGCTTTTCAATGCTGCTATAGTAGTGAAAAAAATTACAAATATGCACTAAATGCACACCACAGATTAAAATTAAATTTAAAATTAATTCATTTAAAAATTCATAACAATTTGTGGCTCTGGATAATGAAAACTGACAATATGATTCTGTAGCTTCGGGAAACTTACAATAGTTTGGTTTGGGGCTGGGGTTTTTGGTTTTGCTTTTGAATCTGCTTCACATTTGTATGCATCTGCTCTCTTACTCTTTCAATAACACAGGGAACTCACCTGTGACTCCTTTGCATTTTTTTAAAATAAGTTGTTTTGGTTTTGTTTTTTTCCTCGGGTTTAGCATCACAGTCTAAAAACCTAAGAAAATATCTTATTTCTTCTGTTTTGTTACATCCTGATTTTGAATTTCCACAGTTATAATCCACTTTGTAGATTCATTTGACTTAGCTATTAACAAAATGGTTTTTTTTGTATCAACAAGAAATACAAAGCTCTGATCAATGACTCTGATTCACTTGGATGTACCAGGTATTGAAGGATCTAAGGACAAAATCCAAACCATTCCTCACTTTTCCTTAGGCTGCCCAGATAAAAAAAGGCAGACTATCTGTTCATGATACGCTCTTTAGAGACAAAGGCAAACTCCAGAGCACCATCTACAGGAATGACTGCTCATTAAATAAAAGATCAGACCAGTACCATCTTTTGAAGATTTTATTACAGATACACAAGATTGGTTATCATGCATATGTGTTATTAGGCATGATAAATTTAAGGACATACACTATTCATACAATGATAGAATTAAAGAATGGGTTGGGTTGGAAGCAACCTCAAAGATCATCTAGTTCCAACCCACCCGCCATAGGCAGGGACACTCTATACTAGACCAGGTTGCCCAAAGCCCCATCCAACCTGGCCTTGAACACTGCCAGGGACAGGGCACCCACAACCTCTCTGGGTAACCTGTTCCAGGGCCTCACCACCAGCGCTGGCTCATGCTGAGCTTTTCATCAACCAGCACCCCCAAGTCCTTCTCCTGGGGGCTGCTCTCAATTCATTCTCTGCTCAGCCTATAGGTGTGCTTGGGATTGCCCTGACCCATGTGTAGGACCTTGCCTCATTGAACTTCATGCAGTCCTGCACTTCAGTCGCAACAACAATTCCTTTTACACAAATGCATAATAACATGCAATTATGTTTAACAATTTTACTAGTGAGATGGTATCTCACAAATAAATTAGTCCGCCATAATCCCAAGGAGCTCCTCTTTTGGCAGTACAACCTAAGATGCAGCGCATGACCCTTATTAGTAAGCTGGCAGAGCACCATATTCCCTTTTCACTGTTCCAAACTAAATTAAAACTACAGGACTGATTTACCGTCAGACTGCATTGTCCAAAGCACAACACTGGGCTTTGACTAGAAATTCTCTCTCTTTTCTAAAGGAAAACATCTCTTTTTGCACATGTCATGCACACAAGTCACAGATAGAAGTGACCTGCAGAAAGGCCTCAATCCTCTTAAGCGAGTGCTGGTGACAAAAATCAACCTACAGTCACACTACAAAAACTGAAAACTCTCTAAAAGTCTCATTTAATTTGAGCATTTCATATGTGTGTTTGTATACACACGCATACATATAGATGTCCCCTCACCCCCTGAACTGTATATTAAATACACATAATATTTACAAATATTGATCTGGAGTTATTAAATTTGAGGTCAATCAGCACATTCCTTTGAAATCAGAATAGGAGGTCTTACTTCAAAGGCAAGCTCTTTTCTACAAACACAACACTAGAAAAACTTGATGTGAATTAAAGTATATGGTGAAAAATCTGACAGGCCTGACGCTGACATTAAGTCTTTGGCATGGTTGCCAAGACCTTCTGGCTCCATTTCAAACTGGGAACTACTTTAGCAGTTTCAAACTCAAGAGCTATCTCTTTAAATCTGAACCTGCAGCTAGAAACAAGTACCACGAAAATTACAGCACTGTGATTTCATCAACTTTGAAATCAAAATAGCACTCAAACAGGCTACCCTCAGAATTTCATGGAATTCCAGTTTCTCTCAGAATCCCTCACTCCTCAGTGGGATTATACTGCCTAATAACTGGAAAATAGTTATGGCACCAGGATGATTTTATGCTTATACCACTAACAGTAAGCCAACTCACCCATTCCTTTTCCTTGTTATGTATCCCACACAGTATCTAAGGATACCTGAAGGCCGTAAAGTAACAGCCGTGAGTCTAGAAAATTGGTGGCAATTATCTCATTTAAAATATGAAATCAAATTATTCCAAATTCTTATTGTAGGGCATAAGAGTGAAAAAAAAAATTATTCTCCCAAAGCGTTCCTGAAAGTAAAATACTCTGAAGTCCAGATGAAAGTAAAGTGGTTAAAATTCAAGTAGGGAACTGCCTATCGCACACAAGTATGTAACTGATTCTATGCCATAACAGTGATTTTGTTTATAAATTTAATCTGGCACCTGACACAGCCTCACAATCTTCACCATCTTGTGCAATCTCGTAAACTACAGCTTTGTAGTAAACTAAAACCTGCTTGTGGGCTCTGTATGCTGCACCAAGAACACTACAACAACAGGCACAAAATTCAATCTGCTGGTTTAGAATTAAATAAAACATTTTGAAGGCTAACTTTGTATCAGCTGGCTTTATCCTGGATCAGGTGTCATTTTTCCTCCCAGAGTTAACCCAAAACCTTTAACCTGGCTTAAAACTCCCTACCATGTGTTCTCACTAATTTGACAGAAACTTGGTAGTATTTCAGTAACTAATCTAGACAAAATTTGATGTCCCTGCCCACAGCAGGGGGTTTGGACTAGGTTATCTTCAAGATCTCCTCCAAACCAAACCATTCTATGATTTTGTTATATCATATGATGACCTGCTGTAGTGCAGATGAAATGTTGAAGGTCATGAATTTGCAACTCTAGACACATCCCTGCAAAATAGTCAAAAGCTCTGATCAAAAAAGATGGTTGCAAAGCCTTTCCACAGGCTTAATACTAATCAAATAGAGGCAAGGACAAGGGGTAGTTCCCTAGAGAAAGGGAGGGAGAAAAGAAAAAAAAATAATTAAAAATTGGGCTACAACAGCAAGTTAACAGCACAATGTATTACAGTACTTACCATCACCAACCTCAAAGTCCTTGAATGCCAGCTCTGAACCTGAGTCATCAAGCAGGATTTCACCATTTAAAGTGAACATCATAGTGTGCTCATTCATGTCAACCATACATCCAACAACATCTCCTGCCAACCAAGAGCGGCCAAAATGCTCGTTACCTTGATGCCACCTCTGTGCCTGGAAAGGATGTAAAAGAATGTCAAAGAGTAATAGTGACAATGTATGTGTTCCTCTATCACTTAGTGTACAAAATAACTAGCTTCCTAAACTAAGACATCACTAAAATTAACACTTTCACAGCATATCATTACAAAACAATGCCTGTGAGTACTCCAAGTTGACTTTGACAATGGAAATCCAGCAATTAAGTTCCTGTAAGCACTTCTTGCATCAGTATTGTAAAACGTTGCTAAGTGAGCTGACAGGGAAAATTCCTACTTCAACATTCTAGTGAAAGGGCTGTGGCTTATTTTTCTGTAGAAGCTCCCTGAAAGACTTACAAAGAAAATAATATGCTATCAATTACAATGTTAAATAACTGCTTCACAAACTTTTTAAAGCAATTGGTTTATTTCATCCATTAGCCTATAAATTCATTGCTTCCAAATAAACTTCATTCTTCAAGTATGATTCTAACAATGTTGTGTACAAAATAAATTAAACTTCTTGTCATACTGGATTTTGAAAGGAACAGAAGGACAAGCACTCTCAGTTTCTAATAGATTCCAGAGCACCTAATGGCATGATTGATTATCTGTATGACTGATCTTCAAGCCAAAGACTGCAAAGGCTTTGGATAGGGTCTTGGATTGGAGTTCAAATAAATTAACATCTACTAAGAACTACTGTAACACACATAAAACAAACCAATGTTAACAACAAACAGGTTCCCTATTTATATATTCCATCACACATAGATTTTTATCCCCTGTATCCATCCTGAAAATCCTGCAAAACAGATGAGCCTTTCTGTGTATCCTGAAGGTCAAAAGCTTTTTTCCAACCAAGGAGAGAAACCAAAATCAAAGACAACAAAATAGCTTTGTGGACTGAGACCTAAAGGTCAAAACTTAAGATTCAGAAGGCAAACTACTACACAGCTCTTCTAATAAAGACATAGGACCTGAATAGTTTACTTGAGCCAGTCAGATATTTTACAAAAACAAATTTTCAGTTCTTTTGTTAAAGCATCTTCTAATGTAATACAAAACTGTGAAAAAAATTGTTTCAACAACATGAACAAAATAAAGCTTGAGAGACTGCTTGGACTAGAAACAACCAGGAAACCTGTTGTTTTCTGTTACGTATTGTAATAGTAATGAAGGAAATGAAAAGCAGTAACATATAGTTTGTTTTCCTATATATTTTTACTACTAGATTTCAATCTGTCACTGTTTGATGCAGTGTTAAGTTTGAGCAAAAATTACTGGTTCCATGTCCTTCATTTATTCTAAACTGTAAGGATTTCCATGAAAACCTAGGTATACTCTTTGTACTTTTTAACATTCCTATAAAAAACTTATATCAAATCTTTCCTCAAATGCTTCCTGCTAATAATCTTAACCATATCTATTCCCCAATGGCACTTCTCATTGAGAGAATACAAAGTAAAAATTTCAAGATATCATAGAATCATAAAGGTTGGAAGAGACCTCAAGGATCATCTATAGTCCCAACGTCCCCCTACCACCTATTACCCACTAAACCATGCCCTTAAGTACCAGATCCAACCTTTCTTTAAACACACCCAGGGACGGCGACTCCACCACCTCCCTGGGCAACACGTTCCAATGCCCGAACACGCTTTCCGAGAAGAAGTTTATTCTAATCTCCAACCTGAACCTCCCCTGGCGCAACTTGGTACAAATACTTGGTACAAATACTGTGAAGCTGTGAAAAAAATGATAGAAATGTCAAATCCTGCCAATTAATTTTTCAGCTTACATTGATCCTCCTTATTCCACCTTGGCCCTCAAAGGAAGAGAGAAATAATTTCATGAAACACAAATAAAAGAACAGAAGGCAATTAAGTTGAGGCAATGACACACTGAATAAGATACAAAATTAAAAGTTTTGCAATCACCCATATTATTACAGATAAACATATACAAACCTTAAAGCCATCAAAAACAAAAGCTTCTTCATCTGAGCCAAGTTCCTGATCTGGCAGACAACCCGGCCTGGTCCAGCCAACTCTCATGTCTCCAGCAGTAACTGCCTCAAACTCAAAGTACCACTTCCCAGCCTTCACTGCGTAAGTCTTTTCTGTGCGGAAGATTCGGAATTTTTCCATTATCCCATTGCACATGTCAAGTCTCATGGCTGTAAGGTTTAAAAAACAAAGAAAAGAAAAAAACCAAAACAATGCAGAAAGTACTATGTTCAACAACCGACGAAATGAAGGCAGTGAAAACAAAAGGCAAAGGCATTCCTTTGCATAGGCATGAAAAGGAGAAAGTGCCTGCAGAAGACCCTTACGGGGAAAGCACCCCTGACCATTCTGGAGAGCCAGCACACTTGGGTACCTCTCTGAAATGACTTTACAGTAACTCATCCAGCGGGGGAAGAGGGAGGGAAAAAAAAAACCAACAAAATATCAAAGAGAAGAGCTTCGAAGTCTGAGTGCAGTTACAGGGCTACGATCCTCACTGAGATCACAGAAATATGGTGGGATAACTCACATGACTGGAGTATTGCAATGAATGGATACCTAGGGGTTTTTTTAGAAGGACAGACTGAAAAGTTATGTGAGAGAGCAGCTGGTATGCATGGAGAACTGCTTTGGGATGGTTCAGGAGCCGGTTCAGAACTTAATGGGTCAAGGTATGCAGGTAGACCAATATGAGTGCTGTAGTGGAGTACCCCAGGGGTACTGGGATCTACAGGGGTATGGGAGCCAATGCTGTTTAACATCTTCATTTATGACCTTGATAATGGAACAGAATGCACCCACAGCAAGTCTGCAGATGACACAAAACTAGAAAGAGCAGCTGATGCACCAGTTGTGCTGCCATTCAGATGACCTTCAACAGGCTGAAGAGAAGGAATAACCCCAGGCAACAGAATACATGGTGGGCTGAGCACCTTGAAACCAGATCAGCCAAGAAGGAACTGAGGGTCCTGGTCGACAAGTGGAATATAAACCAGTAATATAGACTCACATCAAAGAATGACAGAAGTATCCTGGACTGCATAAGGAACAGCCCTGCCAGCAGGTCCAGGGAGGTGATTCTTTTGGTCTACTTGATACTAGTGAGGTCACATCTGGAGTACTGGGTCCAGTTCTGTGCTCCCCAGTGCAAGACAGACACCAATTTACTAGAACAAGTACAGCACGGGGCCATGAATATGAGTAAGAGGCTGGACTATCTTTGTTATGAGGAGAGGTAGAGAGAGCTGAGACTCTTCAGACTGGAGAAGAGAAGGCTCAGAGGCTAATCTCATATATGAGTATAAATACCTGGTGGGATGGAACGAAGAATAGGGAGCCAGACTTCCCAGTGGTGTCCAGCTACAGGATAACAGGCAATGGACACAAGTTAAAAAACGTGAAATTCCATCTGAGCACAAGAAAACACTTTTTACTGTGAGGGTGGTCAAACACTGGAACAGGTTGCCAGAAAAGTTCTGGAGATGACATCCTTGGAGATAGTCAAAACCTATCTGGACATGGTCCTGGACAACCTGCTTTAGCTGACTTTACTTGACCAGATGATCTCAAGAAGTACACTACCAATCTCAACAATTCTGTGATTCTGTGAACCGTTATTTTAAACAAAACAAAAACATCAAACATACAAATTCCAACAAAACAGGTTAAATTAATCTTCAAACAAAAAGACAAACGTTTGTCTTTAAGACAAGATTCCTCAGCTGAGACATCTTCTTTAGCTAGAGACTATGATTGATTCACCTCATCATCTCATTTATATTCTTAGTCAGATTTCTTAAGTATGTCATTGTTATTAAAATATTACTATATCTCTTAGTTATTATAATAACTAATAGAAGGACCATTGCAATTTAGATGTTTTTGCAGAAGCAATGGAAAATGGAGGATAGGGAGCATAAAAGGAAGTCTTGCATGAAGCTTTTTTCTTAACAACTAACAAACAATAAAGTTCTAGATTTGGATCTCTAAGCTCCAATCCAACTCTCCATCTATCCACCCCAGTTCTTTTCTGGGTTATCCTGCTCCTTTGCTCCCACTTCCATTCTTCTTCTGTGTTATCCCACCCCCGTTCCAGATCAATCTGTTCAAATAGAAACATACTTTTCTTTGTCATTCCCAAAATCACAAATGTTAGACTCACCTACTTCTTCAGTTTTCTTCTTTCCCTCACTGCACAACTTACTGTCTTGAAAAAATGCCTTACTGATTCACCTACAGGTATGTGTCGTCCACCTACTACCTATGGAAAATGTTCTTAAAAATTGCCTAAGAACATTTACTCATAATATTACTTGAATACTGCTACTCATGAGGCTACTCGGTGCCTTGAAGAAGGCCATTCCTAACATTCTTTTAAATACTTTTAATCCTATCTTCTTTCTGATTTCTTTCAATATTTTACGTTAGTATATAGTGAGTTTTCCCTCACTGAGCTGCCTTTCACTACTCTACATGTTTTCTTTATGTATTATCTTCTGATAAAATAGCTTAAAGTATAACCTTGTCTGGTGAGTACATACAGACCTCCCTCACTGTTCCTTACTTGTTACACGGTCCTGCAGTCTGTTTCTGATACTTCTTTCCAAAACCTTATTATCAATTCAAGCCATAAGGAAGCTTAAAAAAAATAATTTAAAAAATCACCTTTTAAAGAGATTAAAACGATTTCACAAAGCACAAGAAGCAATGCTGAATCAAACCCTTGATCTTTCTTCCTTAAGCTTTCTCAACTACTGTGCTCTCTGCTATTTTGTACGGTTTTCTTGCCATTAATCAAATCACATGACTCGGGAATCACTCTGACTCTTTTTTTCAGATTAGAAAAAAGAATGCCTAAAGCATTCTGGATCTTTTTCCACAAAAGTGCAAGGTATTAAAATCTGTGCAGCCTTTGAAAATTACAGTCTGATCACTGTAATTCCTTCTCTTTCCGAGTTTGTTAAAACCTCAAATATGTCTGCATCTACCTGTTTTTTTGTTAGATCATCTTTGTTAGAACCTCTCCCTTTCTATTCTGTTTTCTCAGCCACAGCAAGGTCCACATTTCCAACACTATCTCGAATGGCCTATAACATCACATCCCTCAGAACTTCCTATCACATCTCGTGCCACCAAATGCCTGACTTCAGTTAGGTCAGGATCATTGTTTCCTGTAAGTATGTCTGAACTCTGCCGCATCATTCTTTATCAATAACACTTTCTGTTTGATGGTCTGCACAATTAATGCCTTAAAAACCCTTCTAAAGACCCTTAGTATCTCATCTATACAGGAAATGAACCACTATAAAGCATGGAGACTGAGAATCTATTGCCTTTTTAGATTCTAAGTAACCTAATGCTTTCTAGATTCTAAGCAACAACAGCAACAACAGCTGCTGTGAGAAACCAGTAAATAAATAAATAAACTATTATTAATAATAGTAATGCATAAAAATGACACTATAAGAGCTTTGTAAATCAATGTTTGAAATATAATTAATGAATGGAGATGCAGAAGACCACTAGAGGGCTCTAAATCCTTTTCATAAAAGTATGGACTTTGATGAAAGAGGATTCCTATGACATGTTTTATACATCTCAAAACTTGAGAGGCTCATAAACTGTAAAATCGAAATCTCCAAAATAAATATAAAAATCTTGTGTGGAACACAATTCCAGTCTTTGTTTAAGAAAGACCAGTCTGTAGGACATTGTTCTGCAGGTCTTTTCCTCTGGGATTTTTGCAACAGGATTGATGGCAACTATCAGATGCAAGGATTGCAATTGTGTTTTTTACATTTCATTAGTAACTCCATGCACACAACTATCTCAAGGATCTCTGCATCATAAAGAAAAAAATAAAAATTTTCAGCATTTCATTCCCAGGGAAAGGCAGGGAAACATGATTCTCCGAGCTGTAAGTGAAGAAAGGGGATTAATATCGTTCGGTGGGACTTGGAGGAGATTGTGGAAAATGGGTGTGCTCTTTCTCCCTCTCATCCTACACCACTAGACAGCCCCTTTATCTTCACAAGATTTCTTCACTCCTATACCAGCCAACCCACCTACATAAAACCAAGAAGCAGCCATGCTCACTATCTACGCAGCATCTCCTTCCCACAGTGGGAGGAGAATTTACAAGATTACACAGCAAACAAACTCTCCAGACTAGGCACAGGCAGATATTAACAGTGACACCATGGCATTTTGCCACCAACACAATCTAGTCCACTAGGAAACATTGTTTTGCCCATTCAGCAATCCAGCCTTGTTACCCACTTATGGTATTAGTTATGGCTCATATTTAAAAGTGTAATGTAATAGCAGCCTCTCATAAAAGCTGAGGAACAGAGCATGTATGTACTTTGGAAAAGAAATTGAAAATGGCAGGTTCCCTGTGTACATTTTGGGTGCGAGTTAGATCTTCTGCAGAAATGCTTTACTGAAAGTCTATGGCCTAAATAGGTCCAAATTTAACAATACTATCAATGTATATTTTCCACACTTTGCTGAGATAAAGATGTAAGTTTCAATTTTGATTTGATTATGCCATATTTCCATATGAACTTCTAGAATGTGGTTGCTGAGGGGTTATACCTGTTACTGTTTCTTTACCAAGAATATCCCTTTCTTGTATCTTACAACTTGATCTCAGCGTGACAGAAAACTAGTGTTTTAAAAGCAAAAATCTCAAAGAGAAATTATTTTATTTCTACCTTATGTCTCCTGATTTCTTTTACTTTCTTAGCATTTTATATTCTGCAGTTACTCAGGTAAATGTGTACCATTTCTTTAAAACTTCTTGATTAAAAGTTCATATAATTTTCAATTTTTTTTCCTGTTTAGGATGTCTCAAAGTATATAAAAATACACTATGGCTAAAAATACTGTCTGTAGTATCAATAAAATATTCAATCCGGCAATGAAGCAAATTCAAAGACAACGTTTGTAAGAAGTGAGTTAAAATTTATTTATAGTCTGTTCAATTTCAAAGGCCTGAGGAAGTCCAGAAAGCTTAAACACTAACAGAATACCTAATTCTACACTTGCAGTTTGACATTCACAGAAATGTGGTTTGTGGGCATTTGTCTTCAAAAATTTCATCTTGCAGCTGTAAGTGTTTAAATACAAGATTGTACATGAGCTGTAGAAATCTTCATTATGTAGAGTTAAAATTGTAGGAAAAGAAAATTGGCATCTACTGCATCTACATATGGTCTTTTTGTTAACAATTTTGCTATTCTGACTTGAAATAACAAATATAGTGCTAATTAAAAAGTTATAAATTAAAAAAAATATTTTAGATTGGGGAACTTCAGGTGTTTATATACGTATTTAGAACGTAACCATCCATTTTATTCCCTGGCATAAGGTCATATATTGAGCAAAATAATAAACTTGTTTTCCGGATTTTCTGTATTTTAGAGTTGTGGCTTGTAACCCTGACGTAAATTACTTAAGTTTTAAACTGATTCATCTGAACTATCAAATCTACAAAATGAACAGTGAAATGAAGTGTATTAAATACAGAGAAATTGTATCACTGATTTAAATGTAAAAATGTTTCATTTTGTGAGGCCACAGGACAAGAAAAGGAAAAAATAAGGAAAGTAAGATCAAAGGTAAATATAAACAACAGAAGGTTGAGAAAAGTACCTATTAGCTTTGCAGATACCGTACCTGTTCAGACTATTTTATTGGACCAACAAACCCAGTAGTATAGTGGAATAATCTCTTTTTGGTTTTGGAGAGAGAGAAGAGCAAAACAACAAAATTAATTACCATGATCCTGATCAGGAGCTTCCAGGTTGTAACCATAGCCTAGAAGGGTGCGGACTGCTTCCCGAAGACTGTCTTTGTTTGACTTCTTCGTCCGATCATCCAAAAGAGCATAAGGTACAAGACGAGGATTTCGTCGATTTTTCACATCCTGCATAAGTATGAAAAATCAATTCAATTTCAGAAACTGTGCTTAGTCTTAAAGACAAAATTGTGCTATAGCAGCAGTATAAAACTTACGATTTATACCAACTGAAATCATCGAACTACAAATACAGCAAAGATTCAAAGAAGTGATAATAGTCTAGAAACTAGTGGCAACACTGAATTTACTAAAAAGGTAAGTAATAGACAAATAAACACAACTGTGTGGCTTATACCTGTTTTCATTTTCCATCAAATTTACTTAACAGGTTAACAATACAAAGAATAAGTGCAAAGAGTTCGACTGAAAAGTCTAAAGGATTATATTTTGTATACTGCTTATGAAGCAGCTACCCCAACAGGAAGCTAGTATGTAGTTAAAGCTAAGAGACATTACTGTACCACAAATATATAGTTTTTTTTTTTAATTATAAGCAATAAACAAGATACATAAATACCCCAAAGAATAAACAAGATATAAAGAAAAGAACAAAACACTACTAATAAAAATGTTAATAAATATGTGAAATACTAATTAATAAATAATAAAATGGATAATAAACCTGTGCCTTACTATGTCAAATACTGAAATTAAGGTACTGGTATAGGTTTAATCTTTGTATTTTAGGTTTATTAACACAACATTGATTAGGCTTTCCTTTAGTGCAAAATTATCTTATTTGAAAGCGTTGTTTAACTGGGTTATTTATATGGCTAACATAATTTTTAGTGACTAATCAAATTGTTTTCTTGCCTACGTTTTCTTCTCACATCCTGTCAGCTTTTCTTGGCAGTGAGAGACACCATGCAAAGAACTCTCCCTGTTCTTCCTAGTATCTTATTTTTAAAACATAGAGTTAAAGATTGGACACAGAAAAAAGTAAATATACTCTCTGTTTGTTCTCTTGAGTACAAATACCAAAGATATTGAGAGGCTTTTATGACTAGTCAGACATATTAAGAAGTGCAAAAATAGTTCTTTTAGATAACAGGTCCTACAGTGAAAATATCTTACTTTAATAGCATTAGAGTTCTACTTTTAAGAAGGTATGTGGCTTTCATTCTGCCTTTGCAGGCAGAAAACCAACGGCACATCCCTTCTGACAGATACTTGCAGGCATATTTTGTTGTCTTTTAAATGCTTAGAGCATTTAAAAGGCTATCTACCTTTTGCCTTATCATGGTGAGTAAATATGAAAGTACAGTTATTAGCCAGTGCTTGATAAAATCTGGTCCTACCAGTGATCCTTCTAGAAGAAGAAATATTATGGGACAAGCATCACTTGTATGCCAAAAGAGCTAACAGAAAAAGAATGCATTTCTGGGGAAGCAAATTACTAGACTGTATCAGCTCTAGTTATATTCAGTGAGAAGGACAATGACCAGATCAACAGAAGAAACATTTGAGGGGACTACTTTCCACATTTATTCCAAGCACTTAAGTTGACATCCCACCTTTTCCAATATTTAATTTGGTAGATGTGGAAAAGGGCTACTTCTGGAACAGACTGGATCAAACAAATGTTGAAGAAGGTATTAAAACGGATTACTATTTCACATAAGAATATTCATGTTGACATCAGAGACAAACACCATGCGTTTAATTATTTGTCTTGGAAAGGACACAAAAAGAAAAATTTTCTCTGAAACACTGTATGTCCAAAAGATACTATGATTTCACAGTCTTCAAAAATATGAAACAGAACTTTGGAACAATGATTATGTAAATTCTTATTCATGATATACAGTGAAACTAATGCACTGGTAATTGCCATAGCAACCATTAACACACATTAACATACAGGCAATCAGCTGATAACAATGTATGATAATGAAACCTACTACAAGTGCTTTTAGAAACGCCTAAGCACAAAATCGGAGTGAGAAGGGGAAAAAAGAGCATAAAGAAATCATAAGTATTAAACAAAGTCTAGTTCACAGGTTTTTTTCCTTGGATGTAATTTTATTTAATATTGCGATCTTTTTCATCCACTCATTACTTTGGCTATTTCTTTAAATATGAGAAGGGATTTTTTTTTAATAATTTTTTTCCTATGATATATTTATCTAAATTTTAAATGTTTTACTTATTGCTGAATTAAGAACTGTTACTGCTACAGTCATTGCAAGTTTTTGTACTAACGAACTTCTGCACCTCTGTGGTTTATGTGTAGCTAATCAAGAGAATGATCCTGTGCAGTCACTGAGCTTTGCACAGTCACAATCAAGTCAAGAAGACAACTGATTATCTAAGAGTGGTAATTTCTATTGAGTATATTTGCAATTTGTACATAAGACTTAATTCTTCCTATTCACTATAGAAAAGTTAGTTTTGTAGTGTAGGCTGTTAAAAGAAGGAAAACTCAGGCTAAGTTTTTGATTATTTTGCCAGAATTTTCCAGGTTTTACAGTTACATGCTTTGTTAGAAGACTCTTTTCTATCAAATTTGCCTGGCAACTACTTGTTCACTGACTCATTTGAAAGAAAAAGAAAAGCAGATCTCCTGCAGAAGACAGAAAACACCAAAACTTAAGCTTCTTGACAAAATTCTGGTTCCGATTGTTTGAGCTGGGTAGCAGAGATGTAGTTTATGTAATTCTTTGGTTTTGAATCCAGAATCTATCATATCACGGTGGGGGGGGAAGGGAAAAAGAAAAACACCTATATATTTTATTACATAACTTTGCATTCATTTAACATAACACAAACAGTGCAGCAGTCGTTTTGAATTTAATTTGGAGTTACTTAAGTAAAAGAAAGCATTGCAACCAAGAAAAGTTGGATTGCCTGGCAGAACGTGCCCTGACTACAAATGGAAGGAACTAATAATAATAAATAATGTTAAACTCGAGTGATGTAACATTGACCATGAAAATTCAGTATTACTTTATACAGTGTATGCTACAGATTTTGCTGTATACAGTAAATGTCAGAAGTATTTGAATTGGCACACATGTACTTATTTGTAGGGTATAAATGGATTTGATATAGGCGATAACTGGTCAACAATGGCACTAACTGAATATTGTTCGCAAAGCTAACAGAAAAGAACTACAGGGAAAAAACACCTAAACAGACACACAAACAAATATCAACAAGCCTTTCAAAACTTCCATTACAGGTAATGAAAATTGCTGCAAAATAATTCACAGAGGAAACACAGATGCAGAATTGCATTCATTCATTCACTGAGTATCTGACACATAGATAAATGATCTAGTGCACTGGATCTAGCAACTGGTCTTGCCGCTTGCATAGACAGATGTCATATAAGAGTAAAAATGAAACAAGAGGAGTGTCCATACTGTTTACAGCAGCATAGAAAACCATAGTCAAATTCTACATGCAGCTCTAAAAGAAGAACCTATTAAGAGATACAGTGTCTGTAATAAAGTTGTACACTTCAGAAGTAATTCAGTAACAAAAACCAAAGACTCATATAAAACTCTAAAAGACATCTGAAATTATAAAGAATAATATACTTTTCTGAGCTATAAATGTGATACCGCCAACCTGTGCACTCCTGGGCCTTCCCAAAGCTCTGAGAAGTTCAGGAACAGCACAGATCCCTAGACTAAAAGGAACAAAAAGACAGCAGAAACATACATAAATAAGTGCCTATCAAAAAGAAAGACAAGAAAAGACTGAAAAAATGAAAACAGACTAGGAAGAGTGTGTGAAAAACCATGATAATAATTTAATGGGATCATAAGTTTTGTGATATAAAGCATTAGAACTGTACAGATACCTATTCTGTGTGGTACTGAAATGATTTTGTTTTCATAACCAAGGCAGTTAAATGACAAGCACAAAGCAACTGTACTTCAGCACATATTCAGTGAGACACACATGCTGGTTTTTTCCTAGCTTCATCTGCATCATTAGAAAACACTCACTTCACAGCTGTGAATCGATTCTGCTTGCTGCCATGTCTGTTGGTCTTGCACTTCGACAAAGATTTCTGAGCAATTGGCACAACAAATGCTACCGGTGAGTTTGCCAGCAATGCTGTCACAAACCCAGCTCATAAGCCATCCTGTGAGGGTGCAGCATATACACTGACCAGGATCACCACCTACACCAAACATTTCATATCTTGTTATCTAGGTCTAGCTTTTCTGCATTTATCATGGCAGCTCATGTTTAACCATAAACCATTAAAATTCAAAATTATTTTTATATGGGAAAAAGGAAAAATATAATTCTAAATTGTTATTTACTAAGTAAGTAATTTCAAGATTCCAGAGTTATTAAAACTGGAAAGCACAACAAAGTCCTCACAAAGCCATATTCTTGGGAACGTTAACAATTAAATGCATCCACCCAAAGCAGAAGTTGCGTTTCTAACTGGGCACGCTAGCAGCTGACTTCTGTCCTTGGAAGTATGTGTATCCTTAGAAGTATGTGTACGGCTTCTACCGTCTTCATTGAGGCCTATAGCTACAGGGAATGGCTGGCAGAAGGTGCCCTGGCTATAAATGGAAGGAACTAATATATCAGTGTATATAATATAAAATGTGAAAGTGAGGTAACGTAAGTAGTTTTTACAAGGACAAGATGCCTTTTCATATATATTTAATGACAAAATAAGCGACAAGCTTTCAACTTGTGATTTTTTTCCCATACATACAGATTTCCCCAGTCTGAATTTCCAGAACAGTGCCTCCCTTGCATTGCAGCACTAGGCAGTCTGAGAAGACCAACTCCTGATCAAACAGTGATGTCATATGCTGTCTACAAAAATCTAAAATAAAATAAGATCTTAATTTAAAAAGACCCAGCTGTCTTGCATTTTGCTCCAAAGAGAAATCAGTCTAGATAATTGCTTCACAATCCTGATTAATTATGCTACGATAGGAAGCACAGAGCATCCTTTTTAAAATGTTCTTCACAAAGTGGGAAGAACTGATTTTTATAGCCAATTGTTAAAGCTGCAAGGGTTTTAAATATTTTTTGTTTTCTCAATATAAATGAAGTTTCTGTTTGTTAGGTTCTTCAGCCAAAAGACAGAATACAAAATGAAGACAAAACAAGGCACCCTTTAACTAAGCTATCTGCATATGTGACAATGCATATAAGCAAAATTTGAAAGTCAGAATCTTTGGCTGTGATCCCCACCATCAGTGGGGAGACCTAAAAGTCATGTATTCAGGAAGAGGGAAGGGGTAGCTAATGTATCTGAAATTCTTTACATTTGCTTTCTGATCGCCATGCTTGACCCTTCTCTTCCTGTCTTTTCCTTGCTTTTATGTAAGTTGGGATTCTCCTGTATGCATGACATCACAGCTTTATGAATACTAACCAATGTTGTAAGTTCATGGATAAACCTACGTGAGTTCTGAATATTTTCCATTTGATTATGAAGATTTATTCACAAATGCATCCTTTTATACTTAAATGCTATTTTTCAAGCAGCTTGTTTTGAAAATAATTCTTAAAAATACACAAACAAAATCCTCAGTTAATTATGATAAGACATAATGTCAAAATCCACACATGTGCCTCTTTCAGGGCACAATTGTGATTATGTTAATGACTTACACCATGGCTATATTGCTCCTTTGTCTGGATCTATCTCCCTTATCTGTCTTTGACCATTTACCAATTCAGTGAAGCAATCTGCAGCCAACCACGTTCACCCTTAAAGGGACACTGTCAAGTATTTTCACACTGATTTTGTGCTTGTTTTTCTACTTACCCTTGCTATTTAATACTTTCTTTCAAGAAGAAATACGTAATTTTCCTACCTGTTTTGTTCCTTCTGCTCCTTTCATGGAGCAATAAGCTACTGTGAGTCTGTCCTACTGAAAAATACTTACTTGTTTGTGATCAGTGTCACCACAGCTGTCAGTACAGTTCTGGGAACAGGATTTATTAGTTAACTTGTGCTCCCTCTGCTGGCTGGCTGGCTCTGCAGCAGCAGAACAAAAATACTGGGTGTAGTCATGCACGAAGAACAGCTGTCTGTTGTTAAGAAAAAAATCCTGACAAGCAGTGATGGATTTAGAAGGAAAAAAAAACCTGCAACTTGGAATCTGCAACATTCCCCACCAGTTTATAACAGGAAAGAAATGGTTTATACATGAACTACTTGACAGTATCCCTTTAATTTTTTCATATTATATAATCCCAAAATGATGAGGCACTCATGATGGAACAGATCTACTAGACCATCTAATTCATCCTACAGCCACAGCACGACTGCTGTTTATAACATATTTCCCAGTGATAAGTTCATCTGCTTTTAAACACCTGTAAGCTTCTTTCCCTTGGGAAACTATTTCATAGCTCTGCAAGATCTGTTTATAGTATTATACAGCACAGCATCATGCCACTTTATTACAGGACTGTAACACGTCACAGTAATATGATGGGACGACAAAATGCAGCCCATGAAACAAACCCATTGTTGGAATCAAGCAGAAGCACATATCAGTGTGAACAACAGCCTGCAGCTTGCCATGGGATATATACGTCAGCTAAATGAGAAGCATCTTCGCACTGCACCCAGAAAGGAGCACCTTGTTGTTCTGCTCTCTTCTTTTGACTGTTAATGAACGGTATTTGTTATCTGCACTTTCTACACACTCTTGGAACTCAGTTGTCTGTCTTCTCTCCAGAAGACAATAAACTTAATTCTTTGAAAAGAGAAAATAATTTAAAAGAGAAAAATAATTTAATTCAGACAAAATCAACACCAAGCATGGAAGCTTCTACAGGAGATGCCATTGGTGGTAAAGTTTTCAAGGACATCAAGGACATCATCTACCTGTTTATCCATACATGAGACTATGGTAATGTGTCTGCAAAGAATAAGGGAGTAAAGTATACTGTTGATCTGTTTCCTGAAGGTCATGAATATTTATGCTTTCTTGATGATTTTTAACAATCATCCTCTGTTGAAAGCAGAATGATGATACCCTTCACTGCACCATTGCCTTACGTTCTCAACAACAGTGTCCCACTCAACACACAAAAGTCTTCAGTCAGTCTGAATGAATCAGACCAAACAAAATATTTGGATGTTTAAAGCAGAAGCATCCAAGACTGATTAAGTGGCTTTCCAATTCCAAATGTGATCAGTTTCATAGGCACTTAAGCTTTTTACTTTTAAGTTCTCCAGGTTCTTCTTTGCATGCCCATAATTGTCTTCATCTTGGTAAGGAAGAACAGTTCAGTACTGATCATATACCTAAGCCCTGCCAAGATTTAGAGCAGAAACATTTGCCTAAGTCTCTCTCAGAGCACAACCTGGTAGTCATAATCAGAGCCTGATTCACACTGACTGCTTAAAACACCTCCAAAAACCTAACTAGGA
Organism: Psophia crepitans; assembly: GCA_013399095.1. Lineage (NCBI taxonomy): Eukaryota > Metazoa > Chordata > Aves > Gruiformes > Psophiidae > Psophia > Psophia crepitans. The sequence goes on from VWZZ01000624.1 coordinate 81,899, forward strand.
GTCTAGCATTTTATTTTAAAACTTAGCAAGCCTAAGTGACAGTGATAACTTCTTAATACACCAACTTGTCCTAGTTCATCAAAATGGATTTAGACCTAATTCCTATTTGTCCAGTCAGATGTCCTTGAGTATATAGGTGTCAATTTTTAAAACGCTCGTGAAAAATGGGTAACACACAGTGCAGTAATTACAAGATTAAGGGGTTCAAAACTATACCTCCATCTGCCATGAGTTTTCTCACACCAGACTACAAACTGTAATAAGCAAGCACAGATTTAATCTGCACGTTGAGCTTTGTCATTCAGCGAGCACAGTATTTATTAGGAAGGGAGTCTGGGGGAGGCCTGAGTTCCAAGGCTGGCCCTCAGGACAGTATTTTAGGAGTCTATAGATAAAATACAGAAAGCTGTTCAGTGAATAGATCAGAGTCCTCCGCTTTCCTTCTGCTCTCTCCCAGTGAGCCTCAAAAATGTCTCTTCACAGGGTCACGATGTTTTAGATTCAACACTAAGGTCAGACTCTTTCCCTGAGCACAGTGCTGAGTACATAAGACAGACTTCATGATTCTTCTGACATTAAGTTCAAGTATTTAATTTTAGGTTACATCCTGTACTAGATTTGTCTAATCAATGTTTTTATTTTATTTTTCTAAAACCAAAGTTGTGGCCTGGGGCAACTCCACTGCCTTTTGGAAACTAAAATAAAACTAATGATTTATTACTATCACATCATGCCTCTTCGAAAGCAGAATCTTCTGCATCAACAGGCACATCAAAATATACCTAAAGACAGTATATAAGCACATTGTGTAGACGTAAAGGAGAAACCATTTTCTTTGCTATGCACTCCCACTCCATCTTTTGCTTATCATTCCCAACCTAAGACTGGAAAAGTCTGACAGCATCATTTAACTGCCTTTCTTACTTAATACATAATTTAACTGCAAATTCACTCCAATAAACATGGCAAAATTATTTGTGGGTTTTTTCAAAGATATATAGATACACAGGGTAGGGTAAATTGTCTTCAAGACCTAATAAACTTTGTTCACTGCATATGAGTTGGGAGTTTAAATTTTCCCAACACAAGTAAGAAACATAGTTAGCTAACAGATCCATTTGATTCCAGAAACTTCTTAACTCAGTCTTAACAGTAAATTCTGTTGCAAAGCAAAATTAAATTTTGAGATGTGTCAGGGTTCTATCAAAGTTGTAACTATTTCCCAACTTTCATTCGTTTCATATCTCCTGGCAAGAGCCTGTATTGCAAATGTTTGGCTTTGGGAGAATAAAAAATATGGGAGGCATAGAGCAAATTATTGAATGCATTCTTTAATACATCAGCAATGTTTTTTTGAGCATCTAGAGACATAGAGTCTTATGCTAGAAATAAATTGTGCACTGCCTCCATAAACATAGGATTGAAATAGTGGGTTCAAAATTAATTAATCTGATCCCCCTAGCTGTCAACAGAGAATCCTCACTTCCTATGATTAATATTCTATCAGAAATGTCAACAGCACGTCAAAAGGCCACCTTCCCTTACTCAAAGATGCAGTAATAGAGGAAAATGTAATGCTGTTGTACACAGGGAAATTGCATCAACACTGAATTATCTTCAGTGTCTATCTAGTAGGGGATATTACATACGTTCCAGTCTGCAACACAAGAATTGGCTCATTGTATGCCTAGACGCAAATAAATAACACAGTTTTCCTAAACAGTTTACAAAGTACCAAAATGAGAGCTTTATAGTAAGATACTACAATGGACAATGCTGAAATGCTATGCGGCCTATAGTTTGTCACATAAATGTACTTTGTCAGTATGTGATGAGGAGAATTTAAGTGCTTAATTTCATATATATAAAATCAGGCGGTTTTTTATACGAAAGCTTTGCAAATAGAATGAGTTTTGGTCTTGTAGAAAAACAAAATTTGAAATGTGCTGAACTGAAATGTATAAATTGAGTTTTTGTCAAAAACCAAACCACTGTTTGTAGACAGGAAAGAGTATGTATCAACAAAACAGCTGTTTCTCATTTTGCAAAAATAATAATCTTTTATGCCCAGCACAAACCCATGAAAACTTTTTTTTTCCCCAAGGGGTGACATTTCCTCAAATTTCACTGTGATATGCTACCACACAATTATTAACAGAAATCAAGACACCTTCCTCTATATAAAATGCACAAATAATCACAAAAAGAATAGAAAATATGACTCCTATGGAAAAACTGATATAGTAGCTGTCTTGAAAAATAATAAATTAGGCTCATTGTATACCAAATTGATTTTACTTTTTTAACAGAAAACAGAGTCTCAGTTTTGCTATTAACACTCCACCATGCTTAATTTTTTATATCCCTCCCTTGTAACACGTTCTGATACCTAGCACATAGCATCCTGTTCACTGAAACAAAAACACTGAAGTAGGACAGGAACTTGGAGGCTGACCTAACTATTCTCAGTTAAACATGGCCTTCGCCAGAAATACAACATATTAACAAAGTGATTACTAGAAGTTTACATCCTGATGTCCTAGACAAAATTATTTAATTCCCAGGACTGCAAACACTTAAATGATTCCCCTACTGAAAGTCAATGTCTACATTTCCTAAAATACTGGAGCATATTAGCTTCCTGCATGTAATTTTCTCACCCTTGGATCTAGATAGCATACAAGAACATACCACTAATGTTTTAATCCTGCTTGTAAAAGAAGAGTCTCATACTGGTAGAAGATTAGCAGGATTGCTTTAATTATGTATTTTGGTTTCTTTGACTGACAGACTCACATTCATTAGCTGCTTCTTCCTGCTTTTGTATCACCATTATTCCCATTTAACTGTGAAATATCTCAACAGATAAATGCTTTTTCAAGTGACCGAAGTTAGCACTTACCTGCTGGATACCATATGTCCAGCCTTGCCTTATGCGGTCCCTTGCCCACACGTTGTGAGCATTCTCTGCTAGTTTATCGACCATAGCTTCTTGAGAGGGAGTCAGTTTGATGAAACTCAGATCCATGGGAGCAGGCTTATATCCACTCAACAACTGGTAGCTGTCAAAAAAAACAGAACTAGCAGTTACTTTTCAGTAAGAAAAAAAAAACAGAAACTGCAAAAGAAAGAAGGGACATGTATGCAATATATTTATATGAATAATCTCTCTGTGAACGCAGTAATAATGCACTGACATATGATTTTGTTTCAAGGTAATTGCACCTTGATGAGATGAAGTTGCTGGTAATGTAAGTTACGTAAAAATGTTCTGAACTAAAAATGTTTTTAAAGTATTTTAGTACTTTCACATATTTAAAGTTGTAGATTAAGACGTTGCTTATCTACTTACATGAACACTATTATTGTTACCTCTGAGCACTTCAAAATACTTACGAAGTTCTATCTGTCTCCTACTGAAGCAAGAAAATATATTCTTCCTATTACATACAGGGATGTGAGACAGAGCAGGTCAAATGACAAACTCAAGATCACATATGAAGTCTATCTAACAAAAGTCCATCTTTGGAATACTTCATAGCTTATGCTCCAAATCAGAGGAGTAAATGTTTAAAATTTAAGTATGACTTCAGAACAGAGACAGCTTCCTTACTATTTTTAGCACTCCTAAGAACAAAGTTTTGTTTACTTTTATGAAGTTGTTCCCATCGAATTAATTATAGTTATTTCCCTCTTTCCATATGACCAAACCTTTTTAAAAAAGGACGTAATGCATATGGTGATGGATGCAGCACATCAAGACTTACTAAATTTACAACAAAAACCTATGATACTAGGTACTGCACCACCATTGCCTCCCTTACCTTAGGTGATGGGGGAACGCGCGGGGGAAGGGGAGCAGGAAGAGAAAAGCAGCGGAGTGGGCAGACAGGGGCCGTACTGGGTGTCCATGAATAAATGCCAGTCAGGGAGCTGTAGGGTGACCTCTGTGAGGTCCCATGCCAGACACAACCAGATCCAGCCAGCTCCAAAAGGGATCCACCACTGGCCAAAGCTGAGCCCCTCAACCACACTGGTTGCTCTTCCGGCAAAACATTTTTAAGAAGGGGCAAAATGCTGCACAGGCAGAAAGGAATGAGGAAAAAAGCATGGAAAAACAGCCTGGCAGACACCGAAGCCAGGGAAAACGCTCCAGGTTGCCAGAGCTGGTGCTTCCCTGCCGCCCCACAAGACACCAGGCTGGGGCTGGTGGACGTGTCCTGAATATCCCTGGCTATTTCTTCTCCAGCATACTGACAAAACAAAGTGTTATTTTCATCATAACAAAAGGGGTCTGTGGGAAATAAACAACAACATTCTCTTGCTGAAATTATACATGCTGGCGTGTTTAAAGAATGGCTAGTTTAAATAATTGTCTAACTATTTTCTGCACAACTTGGTCATTTTCTTGCATTTTCTTTATTTGGATTGACAGAAAAAGAAACAATGCTTATCCCCATTTATATTCTAAAATATTCAAATACTTTACAAATCTTAATTAATTCTCTTCTGTGATAACTATTCTAAAACCCATTTAAACAAATTACTGGTTGAAAACAATAATTGAAAACAAGTGAGTATTTAAGGAGGATTACCATCTATAAAAATGAGGTTGAACCTTCCTTTAAAATTACCACATCAAAAAAAGAGGTTTAAGTCTGAAAACAACAATCCAAAACCTCAATCTAAAATCAACCATTTGTATAGCTACCAATCAGTATATTTCAATAACAGAATTACCCAAGCAGATGGCAGTTGTGCTGCTATCTCCCACACGCTAGCTAACTGCCCCCGCGGTTACCTCACCTCAGGTAGCTGTGAAGTCACTTCAGTGAGATAAGTAAAACCAGTCAGTATTGGCAATAGTGAATCATACGCAATTAACACGTTTGTCAAGCTGGCAATTACCACGCTCTTTCCTGTCACATTCCCCTGTACGTTTTACGCCGTGCATGTGAAAGGTATGACAGCCACAGCTACTCAGATACAAGAGCAGGGTCAAACAGCAGTCTCAAAGGATGCTCATACTTTTGTCACAGAGGATATGCATACCTTATTTCAGCATGCAAACGAATACTCATCAAGGATAAGGAAAATAAGAAAAGCACATTGTGTGTACAAATTCACATTGGTCTTTAGTCCACACCGATGTTACTAGCTGAAACAGGTAGCTAAATCCCAGCTCCTGCCTGGCCATTTGCCCATCAGTATCTTACTGGTCTTATCTTGGTCAGTATGTCTGCTGGCCTTCTACTAACTTTTTTCTTTTTTTTTAAAGTAGTAGGTAAATTTAACTGCTTCAACACCACATTATCATTACCATATTGATCTGCCATTGACTTATAACAAGCATTATGGAATTTTATTTGTGCCACTAACTGAAGTTACATAAAGAGTGGTAGATGTTTTCAAGTGATCTTAGTTCATACTCTGCTCTCTTCATTAAAGATTTTCAGCAGTCTACGTGAGTTGTTTTATAAGAGAAAATGAAACATGGCAAATTAAAAAAAAAACAAACCAAAAAAACAAAACACTTCTTTCTTTTCATTCTAGCAACTCTTTTATCCTTTCCCATTTCATTAAGACTTTTTTTTAAAAGCACTAAATATTTAGAATTTATTAAAATAAAGACTTTGAATATTTCAGAGAGACATGTTAAAAATCAAAGGCTATTGAAGGATGTTTTATTCAAAAACACTGAAGTAAAGTTATACCAGGAAAAAAACTTCCTAATAAAAAGAGAATTTCTATCAGTTAAAGTTGTGTTTATAGTACACTTTAGCTAGTTGTTCTGATACAAATATAAAGTTGTTCTTAGCATTTTACAATCTTTATTGTTACAACAGGATGGCAGAAAAGTAAAAAAGTGTTAAGATGACAGACAAGAATATACAAAGTAAAGCTGAAAAATTTCTTAGAAAGCAGAGCTGATGAGCTAATTACAGTCAAGTGATGTCTGTTGCTTTTGGTTTTCATAATAGCATTAAGTTTTTATGTCAGGCAGACTTACTAAATTATCACAGGAAAATTGTCAAAGTGTTGGGATAATTCATTTGCATCATCTACAGGAACAGAAATAACTAGCAAACACAGGAAGTGACATCTAGTCTCCTCTGAAAAATTCAGCTTTTCCCACACTATCTCCTGTAAGTCTAGCCTAACTGTGAAACAGCAACCCTCTTCTCCAGGACTGTATCCCACAAAAAATGTGATTCAACCTTTTGGCTGCACAACTGTATCTAGATTGAGAAACCTTTGCTCCATTTTTGCTCAACAAGCATCTGATGCTATTGAAAATGTAGCCACATTTTTTTCTTTCCTTTTTACTTAATTTTTTTCTATCCATTATATGTGAGGTATCAAAATTCTGACTTGGTATATGTGGTAGGACCCCAGGTTTCTAAAGTTATGACTGTTAATGACATTAAAAAGAGTCAGTATTATCGCTCGTCTTAAATCAGAAAGTGTAATTTCTTCAGACTTGAGATTTAGCTGCAGTTTTTCAAAAGCATCAAATCTAATTCACTTGAACAATCTTGCAAATGCATATACATTTCTGCCAAGGAAATTCAGAACAAAAATACAGAAGGCCCTAGATATGTCTTCTTTTTAGTCTTATATGCAGTTATAAGACTGAAGAACAGTTTCAGGGAATTTAAACTAATCCCTCGCCTTTACTCTCATTAATTCTTGTGAAGTGACATCAGGGATTCTGAAACTGTGATATCAGTGGTATGTAAATCAGTGCAGTGTGGTATATATCAAAGACTTGAGGGTCCAGATTGTTAGAGCTTCTTTGTAGTCAAATATTACCCAGAACCCTGCAGGAACCTTGCCTGAATGGGGCATGTGCTTTTTGGCTCACAAAAGGAAAAAGGAAGGCATGCTTGAGTTAAACATGGGTTTGGGACTGTTTTACTGGCCTCAGGGATGCCGCGTATGGAACATGAAGATATGGATCAGTGAAAGGCTACTGTGAATAATGGAGAACACAAGACAGCAGAAGAACATCTGTTCCTACACAGAGCACATCCCTGCAAAGAGCTCTGAGTTGCTACTGGTGGCAGCAACGTAGTGACTAGCACTTACCATTGCTCTTAGCCATAACCAAGGCAACTAAATTACCAATTTAAATTTACGAGTAACAGAACACATTGAAGTTGTCTCATACTGAAAATGTGACCTTTACCTTTGTGGTTTTATATACATTCTAATCCTCCTTTATGCCACTGAATTTTACACCGCTTTAGACAGACTAGTAAACCAGGGGCTCAAATGTGTTTTGGGCTGTTGGGCTGTCGTATGCTTACCACCAAGTACAGTTCCATTACTTTTGATTGTGTTAAAGTTCCCAAATTCTTCATTCCCAAACCGGGGCCGAACTTGTGTCAAGGAAGAAGCCAGGGCACCTTGGCTGGGCCATGAGAGCTGGTTTCAGAGCTGCAGTAGCGGAGGCCGCTATACCATACCAGCCTGAGCCCAGCCCTGCCCGTCCTATTGCCAGTCAGTCACTCAGGAAAGAGTCAGATGGATATACCACTTCAAGTCACTAGATGGCCATTCTCGGACTTTCAAAAGGGCTACCTTTAAGTATGCAGCACAGCAAAATGTTATCGACAAGTCCACTGCAAAAAATCTTTATCAAGTTCCTGCAGTACATTCCATATATAAAAAACACCTCTGTAATAACGAATGCCAGAGATTTCAATGAATCACAGCAAAGCTAAACTTTGTCTACACATTGAATCATAAACATCTAAAAGAAAAAATATGTGGATGAAGCTGCATGTAAATTTCTGAAAATTTATATGTATACCCAAGTACCAATAAAACTAGAAATATAAATATCAAGTTGTTAAAATACAGTTCACTTAACTCACACTGCCTAACAAAAAGATGCATTTGAATTTCAACTTACTTCTTTGGAAGTTTCATTTTTTTCACTTTTTCTTCAGCATGTTCATCAGCAATTCCAACATGGCAGCCTAATGCCAGCAGGGTCCTAGGATGCAGAAATAAGAGATAAATTATTACTGATGCTTCTATATTCAGAGTTGCTGCTGTGCATATAAATGGCACTATACAAAACATGAGACCTATGAAATGACAACAATATAATACGGAAAGATCAACACCAGCCTTTTTGTACACATAATAAGCTTTCTGATAGTTTTAAGAAAATGCCATAAGATATTCCTAAAAATTTTAGTAAAAATATGAGTGGACTACTTCAACATGGAACATTCACACAGTCTATTTCATCTGAGTCATTAGTTGAAAGATTCCCTGCCCTTGAAATAAATATTTCTTCGTTATATATTTACTCACACTGCATATATACTCATTCATACTGCTTTATATCAAAATCTTTTAATGTTATTTACTTCAAAGCTGATGAAAGGAGAAAAGGCCGGAAACGTCACTTGTTATCCTTAGAATGTGTCTTCTTAACAAAGAGATGCTGCTATTCAGAGATTTTAATTGGATCTGGATTTTGTTAGGACATGCTCCTGAAGAGAGGACTGACAGCAGAATGCATGACAAGCATTAGGCCAAAGCTGCCATCTTAATGCTCAGGATGGATGTTGCACATTAATCCACTTCAGAGAAAAGGTTTCAAGCTAGACACAGTGTCATATACCACTGACCCAGGCAGCCCATTCTGCAAGATGTAGCTCATTTCAGAAAACGAACACTCTCTACATAACCTTAAACAGGGTTGACAGTATTAATCAGGTTTCTAATTATTTCAGACCTCTTCCTTCCCTTACAGTCACACTATTCAGCAGTATAAATCTTAAGCCTCATCCATCTCCCAGATTTGATCCGTAACATCAATTATTTTTTCATGCATTTACTTACAATACTGGGTTATTAAGTTTTAGTTTCTTTAGCCGAGGTGTATTACTAAAATATTGACATTTAAATGAAAAGAAATCCTGGACAAATGTCAGAGACCACTTTGAAATCAGATCAGAAGTTTCTCAAAATCTGAGGGTGACACGCATATCTTTGATTGAAACCAATTACGCAGAAGAAATCAGAAGTGTAAACCTTGGATTCCATTCCCAATTTTCCCAACATGGAAGAAAGCTGGAAAACAAGGTTTTCATTTGTTCCTGTTGCTAGTTAAAACAGTATTTTCCAGTCTTGCTTCAACTACATTTACTGCTCTTGAACTGACTGGGCAAAGAAAGAGCATTAATATTGCTGTAGCAGTATTTCTCTTGGCAGATGAATCGTTATGTTTCAAGAAGATTCTTACAGCATATTTTTAGTGCTAGCTACATGAAATAAATCCTACTGTTTATGGTCTGTGAACCCTGATTTAAGATTAGATGGCAAAATCAGATACAAAGAAATCAGCATGCAGTGGCCAGCTCCTGCAAAACACACTTGTCTCCTAAGAATACTCCATGCAGCAAAATTCCAAATGGCATAAATCCTACATGATTCCTATGCAGCTATCACCAGCATAAGAGAACATATCTAACAGTGGAAAGCAGTAGAGAGGAGCTAATCCCTGGTAACCCTAATTTTCATGTAATGTAAAACAGGAATTTGAGCCCTACATTATCTCCATCCTGACAGAGCAAATCCAAATCAGAGATCCACAGGATATTTTAACACAGGATAACAAGGCATACCATACTGGTAGAACTTGAAAGACCCCTAAAGCACTTCAAAGCTAAAAAAGAAAAGTAGAAGTGGCTGAAAGCAGCCCTTGGCTTAATATTGATAGATGTAATTACCACACACAACTGAGTAAACAGGTAGAAACAGGGAAGTCAGTCACACAATAGTAAGCATAAAACAACCCACAAGATCAAGCTACAAAATATATATAAGAATGTATAAAAACAGTATGAGCAAGCATATTTTAATCCCATGACACTTTCAGAGGTAAATTATTCCTGAATCTTGACATCTCATATAGTATATCCCTTTTTATAGTTCATACAAGTACTCCATCATACTGAAAAATATACAGAGATCCCCATATATTGAAAAGAAATGTTGTGTCAGATAATATGACTCAGAACTTCATTGTTTTCTGCCTCTCTAATCTAGTAGAGCTGGCAGCAAAACTGGCAACAAAACAACAAAACAAAAAAACAATTACAGTAAGAGCTATTCTTGATGTCTTGCAACTCCTTCAAGTTGCAAGTTTGATGCAAATTGTAAAGAATATAGCAACAGGTGACCAGAGGAAGATTTGGAGGAGATTTTCTTTTCCTCTTCCCCTTTCTTTGCCATTAAGGTTGACCGCTAGTAAAGAAATAGTCAAAGTAGCTTACAATTCAAGTCATCACAGTATGGATCATCTAGAATGGATTAGTGCACTAGTTTTTCCACCTTTGCAAACTTGCAGAAATGAACTGAGACACACACACTCCTGTTCTAGTCCCTGAACAATAAATATCTACGTGATAAATACAACACAATATTGTGAAATTAGAATACTTCTTTATACTTCAGAAAACAAGGACTAATACAAGAATGAAACAAACACTGAGCTCAGCAAGCATACAAATTTTGAAATCCGTATAAAGTCTGAAGACACTATGTTTTGAATACTATCCATTTAATGAAAAGGCTCTCTCTAGAGTAAGTAATGAAATTATTAAAATAAAACTAATCCATAATTTATATGCTTTTAAAAGCAAATTATTTTTTGTTTTGTCAGGGTTAGATTTAGAAAAGCATTGGGTCCTGAACCAGTAATCATGTAAGGACTACTAATTTCGTTTAATATTTAGTGAAACATTAACGTGTGCACTTAATTCTGAGCACATGACTTTTATGATGCCAGAGTCATATTATATAGATTATTCCAGCAAAAGATCCAACTGTATGGAAAGTTAATAATATCATCAAGGAAGAAGCTATTCTGGATTCTTAGCGCATTGTTGTGTTGACAGGGGTCTCAAAAGCTTGCCTTGAAATTCTACTATATAGCTGAAGGCAAGTATGAACTTATTTTCTTGCCTCCAATGGAGTTCCATTTATCTCTGAATACTTTACCTCTAAATAATGGCAAAATATCCCTCCAGAAACATTTTAACACTTAGGGTCATACATATGTACTTCATTGAGTGATTTATAGACTTTGGGAATGGTGGATCAGTAAAGAACACAAAGAAGCTGACTAGAGAAGGACATTACCAGAAATTCTAGGAAGAGTGTTCTACCTAGCTTTCTACTATGAGGACATAAAGTCCTTATATTATGATTTTAAACACTATATTGCACTATCAGTTTACATGGCAATTTTTTAATAGTATAGTACAAATATTCCAAGAAATGTAATATCACAGGCAGATAGTCATCCTTCGTTAATGTTCTGAACCAGAAAAAGCAACTATATTTTAACAAGAAAAAAACTCCATATTTCAATGGATTGCAAATAGGAGTGACTGGAAAATCACATATACCACACTTGGCATTTATCAGTTTGAGAAATATTTTAACATGCTGGCTATGTGCAATGCTACATATGGAAGAAATTACTTACACTAATAGATTTTCAATGCATTCGCAGCAAAGTAAGAGCTCATGCCTGCTTGACTGACAAAGCTGAGATGGGGAATTGTATCTTTGTGAGCCAGATAACTAGATTACTTGAACAAACCCATTAACATCTCATTGAAACTTTCTAGCATTCCAACTGGAGAGCTTTCACAACATCCATGCATCTAACCGCTCATCCACAAAAGGAGGGAATGCCTACTACTGTTTCGTGGCAGTATGCACAGATCACAGGGAAATAGGAGCAAGGAGTCCTGAAGCAAAGCTTGCCATTAGTCATGTCCAAAAAATGACTATTGATTGTCAAAGTGTGCTTTATCAATGAAGAAAATTGAAAGCAATTAATAAACCAAATAAGAAGTGAAGAGATTTTTTTCAAAGTTTGGATCAATTTCTTTCCTCCAAACTAGATGAAAACTGCCTGAGTTGCCACTTCATGATCAACATTACCACAATCAATTTAAAATTCCATAGATATAAAAAAGACAACCATCAAAGCCATTTCCAGTGCCAAATACCTCACTCGTTAATCTATCTCACTTTCTCACTTTCATATTATTACGCTCACCTACACACCAAATTGTAATTCAAGTTGAAACTGCAACTCCTTAGGAATTCTCACTATAAGCTTCAAATATTCTAAGAACTTACTTCAGTGTTTCAAGTGACATTTGCAAGTTATAATTTCTTTCCTGTTCTGGTAATTTTGAGAATTCCACTAAGCATGGGTGTTGTCTTTTGTTGTCATCTCTTACCTGAAAAGAAAGTAAAGAAATAACTTTAACATGTCTTAAATACTAGACGAAATTTAAAAACAGTCCAAAACAAAGTACTTAAAGCTGATCCTGTCAAAATTACTCTGACTGAATAACACTTCAAAACAGAAAGTATTCTGTATTCTCAGAGCATGATCATTCTGTTCAAGTAAGGCAGAATTTGCATTTGCAAATAAACTCCAGATTTGCAGATCTCAAGTGGAATAAATGCTAATTTGTACATTTCATTATACAGATGTTCACAACAAATATACAAAGTTCAAGAATAGTGTAATCTATGTTATGCTTTGAGAGACAGCCATAAAATAACAACTAATCTTCAGCACCATGTTTGAAAAAATATACATCCAGGTTGTATAAATGTGTTGATATGAATAGTACCAAAGTCCTTACCCTACAAAAGTAACAATATAAAGGATAAATCTACTCCATCTCAACTCAAAATGTTTCTTAATTATGTCCAGTAGTATACAAGCATAATGCAACTGTTCAGCAGCCACAAATGATCGGAACATTAATTTACTGTTGTGACAGCAGAGTCATGAAGACTATAACTTAAAAATGCTAAATTTTATCAACTTAAAAATTTGATCAAGAACATTTTTAACCTGCATTACTTCTATACAGTTTTAGTCTAATACTGGCCATAACTAGGAAGGGCAACCTGAGAGGCTGGGATAACTGAGCAGTCTGCTGCTCTTAGCTTTCCATCTTTATTGTGCTAGAGCTCAGTCAACAAAATCTACAATGTTTATGTCTTCACTAGAAGTCTTGATAAAAAAAAACACATTAGTTTGCAAATATTAGCTAAAAGATCCCAATTAAAGTGTTAACATTTGCTTAGTTAGGACTACATTTTTACGCATGTATTAAAACACTTTTGTGTCCATCTTTCATGGACCATAATCACACCATTTATATCCATCTTTTAAGCTGCAAAGTTACTGAAAAATAACATTATTGACAACTTTTGATCAATCAGTTAATTCTATTGGAAATGGAATCTTAACAGTTGAAGTTAAGAAGCCTAATTGTTACACTTTTTTCAAATTTATTTTTACGCATTTGGCGAATATAGGGTGGTTCTTAAATTATTTTAGCCAGAAAAAGACCAAGGCAGCAATTCTCAGTGAAGTGGTACCGTTTAACTGGGTGTAATCTGTTCTCAACAGTTTGATCTGTTGTTCATATACACAATCAGATTTGATGTTTAAAAAGAATAATAAAGTCGGTAGCATGCACATAAACTAGCACGAAATGTCTGACTTTCAGAAAACTAATCTATCACACTTAAACTGATTGCTTGCCCTGCACATTGCATCAAATAGAAGAGCTTTTCTTTGTATACTTTAATGTAAACATCTTAAAATGAAAAAGCTCTAGTATTATGGCAATAAATCCTATGCCGTATCTAAGACTACACTTGAATAAAATCATAGTATTGGGACATAAACATTGCGTGTTAGAGCAGGGGAAGGAAAAACACGTCACTTGCAAACTGTAACCTATTTGTAAAGTTTCTCTAATTTCAATTCCTGGGTGTTAATTATATTTGATTACCCACAGAATGGATATGAAAATGGATCACTGATAGTTAAATTTCTTTTTTATTTATCATCTTCTATTTTTTGCAAGTTCTGTGTTTTTTCTATAACAATAACTAAACTGTACACTACTACTCAATCTAGTTTATTTCATCTCGTGAAAAAACCTCACATTTCTCTATAATGTTTCCGAGTTACATTTTTGCATTTTGATCTAAGCACATAATAGTTATCAAACTGAACAGCAGTCATTTGTTTATGTTTTGGATTGAAAAATACTTACAATCTGCAGGGGATATTTATCTCCATTTGACAGGATTAATGTTCTTTGGAAGGGCAATACAAGCAATTCAACTGCCAAGCTACTTGATCAAAATCATTAGCAGCTAAAATGAGAAGTATCTTTCCGCAGACAGAGAAAATGTTTATTTGCAAATTTCTAAGACCTATGATAATCTGCATTAATAAAGATTCAGTATCGTCTCCAACAGGGAGAAATACTTTGGATTTTTTTTTTTCCTGAGCACAATAAAAAAACCTACTGCCTTGTAAATACGTTATATAACTGGCAGAATTCATGACACCTATCAATTCTTAACTTTTGTGGCTGTTTTTCAGTGTACAGCAAAGCTTAATAGAAACAAAAATATGCAGATGCATCTGATTATTTTAAGTTGGACACCTAAATACCACTCATATTCAGACTTAAACGAAAAGCCAGTTAACAAGAGTCCTTAATTTTGCTATATTAGCTTGTTATTGTACTTCGTTACATGCTAAAATGCAGTCATAATATCGCATGCGATTCTGGGTATCACTTCGGTGATAGTACACAAAGATCTGATGAAACAGGTATGTAGGAGGGAAAATAAAATGCAATCTACAGCAGATTTTTTAAAAATAATCTGGAGAGACATTTAAACCTACAAATTCTGTCTTTTAGCCTTCAAACTTTTCAACTTGGTGAAAAAACTTAACTTCTTCAGAAAAGATAGCTACTATAACGCATCTTGCTCTGAATTAAAAAGACTAAATCTAACTAAGACCAGAGCACTCATACGTATATGTGTGTCTAAACCAGCTAATTTCTGTTTCACACCTTCCCTCAGTACTCAGTAACGGCAGTGCATAAATTCAGGTAACTAGAATTGGCAACAGTGGCTTAAACTGATGAAATCATTTGTGAGAAACCAATGTGATAAAGGAGTCAATCTCCAGGAGCCGATCAGCATATACTTTGCCACATTCCCGAAGTGAGCACATTCAACCATAGAACACTAAAGCTAGAGAGAGAAAGCTGAATAAGTTAAAAGATTAAGCACCTGGTTTCATTTTGAACATAACTACAACATTTATTGTTGCGTAACTTGATGCTTACTATGTTTGGTTTAAACTAAAATAGTGTTCAACTGTACAATTAGACCCTCGATGGTAAGTAACAGTACACTAAAAGTTCCTGCAGACTGCTTCACAGCTGGTATGATTATACCACAATTAAAATGTTTTGACACATTAATTTAACTGGGGTTTTGTGCTTGATTTGGTGGGGAAAGCAACAACAACAAAAAAACACATCTAGAGATCTCTATTTATCAAATTTAAGTACTGCTGTATGCTACACCAAATACACCTTTGCCTAATTACATTAAATATCTAAACTAAACTCCTTAGAAGATCAAAATATTTTCATTAACAAAAATAGAGTACATATGTTTCTATATGTGCATACATGTTCTGACATTTCCATTTCATATCTACAGTATGTTTCTATATACTCTTCACAGCAACAGTTCATCATAAACACCACCACTTGGAATCCAAATAACTAGCTTGTATACATTTTAATGATTGATTTCAAAAAAATAATCTAATCATCAAAATAGACTGCATTTTGTATCAAAGTCAGCAGCTACGTTACTGTCATACTCCATGAAAAGCAGGAGAGAGATAAGAAAATAGCTATGTGGGGCACCTAATACAGACATGACCCTGAAAAAGTGGAAAAAAAGGAAAAAAGCAGTTTCAATGGGACTTCCTACAAGCAATACTTATTTTTCATGAAAAATAAGTTTGGGACTTCTGAAAGAGTTATGACCGTCAGTACATGTGAAGAGAACCAAGAAAAAACTGCTTGTATTGGCTTACTGCACCAGCCAACTAAACTTCTTGCCCCAATAACAGAGGGGGAAACATCGTTCTTTCTGTGTGCTCTCTGTGCCAGCAGTTAAACTGTCTGAAAGTTTCAGCACCAAACAGCTTTAACACCAGAATTTTGGTTCACAAATACAATAGCACTGTTGGTTTCTACCTGCTCCTGGTGGAAAGGGTTTAAAACCTTACTAGATTCAGAAGGATGGAAAAACAGGCAGTCCCATCGGCACACTGATTCAGCAACATGCTGAATACTACTATGTAATTAACAGAAATTTAAGATGGAAGGTACATACTGGTCCATACTGCCAGCCAAGTTCAATCTTATTCATAACCCAAAGTTCATGGATGTTCTCTGCTAACTTTTCTCTAATCCTTTCCAAGTGAGGAGGCAAAACGATCTAAAGAGAGAAGAGAGAAAGAGGCTGTTACACATAAGTTGCTTGACAGTGCCACCCAAACTTTCATAACAGACCAACTGTACAAATCAGATCTCTCAACTAAACCTACAATATCATTCACTTTTTACTGACTAAAGTGAGCGAGAACTCTTAGATCAACAGAAAGACTTCAACCTATGCACTTACAAGTTCCAGAGTTTGACCAGCAAGGGAAAACAGTTTTTCACGCAACACCTCCAAAGGCACAGAATACGTTCCTAGCAGCTGGCTAGAAACTACTCAAACCAATACTATTTCCCAGGTTAAAAAAATGTTAAATATCTCAACAACCAAGATAATGTTGTGAATAACACTTCAGAAAAATATAAACATTTGAGAACTGAGCCCCATTAAAAAAGAAGATGAGAGAGAGAGAAAGAAAGAGCGAATGAGAAAGCAAGTAAGAGAGAGAGCGAGAGAGCGAGCGAAAAAGAGAAAGAAAAGAAAGAATTATATGATGATGACGACAGGTGACACGGGGAATCAAGCTGGCATGTCACTCTACCTCCAAAATTTGAAATCAAGGCTGCATTACCTCAAAACCAGATCTCAAATATAGTGTTGTGAATCATAATATTACCCTAATTGCTAGTGTTACAAAACAATAATGACGTGACACATGCAGAATGCTGCACTTAGCACATAATGGCAACAAACTAGCAAGTTTGTTCTTTTTTTATGGTTTTGTTTTTTTTTTTCAGGAACGAGTTCCTAAACATGGTAAAATCTGTGTATATGTGGTGTAAATATGGTACATATGTGTAAATACGGTAAAATCTGATACAAAAATTTGTATCATCTCAAACTCTGGTAAAAAAGTGTAAAATGAACTCGTTATCTGTGATCAGAGATGGTATCAAAGAATTACTACTCTTTGCAAATGTTTAAAAAATAAATGAAAACTCTAACTTCAGTGCATGCCATTTACTGCCCAGTGAGTCAAATGCCACTCTCAGTAACCTGCAAGTCCAGTAAAGAATTAGAGCTGAAGCTGGTCTAAAAGTCTTATTATAACACGAAGTCTTCAGTAATTTTAATCAGACAGTAATAAGAATGGCAAGTAACAGAACAAGACATTCAAATATTCTTTTTTGCCTACTCTAATATTAAGGGTAAAACATTCTGTATTGCAGAGTTTGTGAACTGAAATATCTGAAATTTCTAGTGAGCACTAGAAGGACTTCATGCACCATTTTTCAGGTTCTTGCAATGGAACATACAAATCAAATCCCAAGCAAAACCAAGTTTGAGACAAGCTGCAAATCCAGTGAAATGTGAAATAACGTAGGTCGATAGTATGTGTGTTTAAAAATGAAAATGCAATCTTTCAGTGTCCATACCTGGCTAGTATCTACAGGAACTGGAGTGAAAGCTGCTTGTGACAGAGAGATAGTGGGACCCAGTAGGTCTCTTGTATAGCTACGATCCTGCTTGTACTCTCGGCTATGCTCCACTTTCAGCTTCTCTTTTGGTAGGACAGCTTCAAAGCAAGGGGCATATCCAGGTGGAGGAAGGAACTTGAACTCTCCATGGCGACCTCCAAGCAAGAAACGTACCCTGTAAACATCGGAGTTACTTTAGATAACAGAGACACCTCTGGTGTCAAACCTAATCAGTTTTTAAGCCTAATAACTATTGAATGCTATTTTTTAAAAAAGAAAAAACAGTAAAATTCAATGTTGCAGCTTATTTGCACTGTTTACAGTTCAATTTTCACAAGCTAGTGCTGGAGTCTATGAAGTAGGAGGTGGAAAAACCATGGGGAAAAGTAAAAAACTCTTCCTTCTAGTTAATTTCCACTTCCATAAAAGTATTCTAAATCAGGAGACCGAAAGAGACAGAGAGAGAATAATCAGTTTACTTAGCACACCTGCGAAGTAAGCAGCAGCCTTTTGAGTCTCAGAAGACAGAGATTATAACCCAGAGTAATCTATCAACCACTTCTGAACTCCCTCCATTGAGCAGTTCTCCTTTCTCTCTCACTTGAGAAATGAGCCTGAAAACTCCACAGAATATGACTCTTTCTTTTCTCTCACAAAACATTAAATGCTTCGGACACGAAACAAAGAACTCCCATATCATCTGCCCTAAAACATATACTTGAGATGTTAGTAGAAACCTAAGGGAAAACATTCTTTTCTTCATTGCAAGCTAGTGAATTTGTCATGGGCTTTTCTTACTGAAAAATTCAATGAACGAGGTGATCATGAAGTAACAATGACATAATACTGAAAAACCTTCCCAGAACACTGCCATTCAGGAGGAATCAAAATACACCCCAAAAACTAGCCTTACAACTGCTATGCCCACTATGTGATAGCTCTAAGTTTCTGTAGTATTCACCACAGCCTTTAAAGATCCCTGAATAGAGCATTGCTCTGTCTCCAACATAAATCAGCTTTCAGCCTTTACCTTTGCCAGTCCTGCTGAAGTTGGGCCCCTACTGGAGCATCACACAATCTTTTTTAATATTATAGTCTCAAACTATTTGATACTTGAAGCAGAAGTCTGGCACCTCAAGTGTGACTTGAAATTTTATAGAAAACCAGTACAGCAACCAGAATACAGACTGACTGAATTCATATTAACTCATGCTGCTGAAAAGAAAGCCTACCACCACCATTTCCTAAGGCAAGTGCAGATAATGCATCTCCAAATAATAGCTACCACCTCATAACAAGTGAGCTAGGGCAAATATATTTTAAACACCAAAGACTGATGTTTTGCTTCCCATATAAGTAAAATGCTGTCCTGGAGTGAAAGTGTAGCAATGTCTCAGGCTAAGAAATGATAAAGAAGCTGTTTCTGTGGTCTGTCTGCAAACCACCTGAATACACTGGTGTGCTGAAAAACAACAGATGCCCTATCTCTTCAGGACTCCTTTGTAGGTTTCACTATCCAAGAACTGGAACTGTGCCAAAGCAGCAGAATGTTAGAAAGGGAAATGAGAGCAAAGAGCCAGGGAAATATTCAGCATATTCACATATACAGAAAAAAAGAACAGACTGAAGAAAAGAAAAAAAAAATACACAGATGCTAACTTTATTCCTGCAGAGAAGCTGACAACTGGGAAGAAGAGGCCATCTATGTTGAAATTCTCAAACATTCCTTGAACTGGCTGACCATTTATCCGGAAAGAGATGCTGGGAGCACTCAGGTCCAAACAGCAGCTAATAACGTCGTCAGTTCTTAACAGATGTTGGTTGGGAGAATTCACTGTTCGTGCTACACAGCCTATGGAAGCAAAGGAGACAGATTTAGCAAAACTTCTGAAAATCGTACAGGTTTTCACAGCAGCCTAAAAAAAAAGAAAAAGAGAAAGGAAACATAGCAACAGAGCACAAACACATTAATACGCGAATATTTAACCTATAACATCCAAGACCCGATTTTAAGATTGCATTAAGTGAATAGAAGCATACAGTCATATCTACAAAGCTATTTCTATCATAAATAATACAATTAAATTACATTTAATGCAACTGAAAATAATTACTGATACCCAAGTAAACAGACAAAATGAAGAAAACTAAACTGTATTCCTTACAGTAGTAGAAGTGCAAATTGAAAAATAACCATTAGTATCTAACATGAACCCTAGCATACTTTACCAAAGAATGCTTCATTATTCAAGATAAGGACAAGTATCATACCTTAAATTATTTAGGAAAAGGTACTTCCTGTCATTAAGGGCCACATCATTGTACCCTTGCAAAATTGTTTAAGATAACACTATCCAATTTCATAATCAAACCACAAATCAGTATTTTTCTGGCATATCCAGAGACAGCAGGAATTTTGAGGTATATATATTCAGTAATACGGGCATTTTTCTGTAGGTTTTGTATGAATTCTAAAGGATCATTCTCTCTTGCATCAAATTACATTTACAGAAGCACACCTGCTTCCCAAGAGAACTAACCTCTAGAATACAGAAATAGGAAATTACTTTTTCTGAAATATACTGCCATCTGCAACAGAAAATTCGTGGAAAAGCATGACAGTCATAAGAAAATATCTCTAAACATGTTTTCCAAAAATTAAATATGCAGTGTTGGCAAGAGATGAACCGTAACGCATATTAAGAACCGAGCGTTAACTTTTTAACTATGCTGTCCAACTTCTGGAAACATGAATGTCTTAACTAAAAGCATTGTATTTCCAAGAAGATAATGAAGATGGCATATGTTTTAACAGCAGCAACACTAGCAAAATAAAAATCTTGATAATTCTTCTACAGATAAATTTTCATAAACACACCACCACCACCCCAAGGAAAAATAAAAAATTGCACTTCTGATACTCTACATATGGAAAATGACTTCCTGTTACTGCCACATAATCTGCAGGCTGGAGGACAGATGCTCTTGTGCAATCTGCCCCTCTTGATAAGGCAGTCAGCAGTATAGCTGGGGGGAGGAGGAATTTTCAGGTGCTCTTGCTACTCCCCTACACGCTTTCAAGACACTACACTATTAGCTCAGTTGCTGTAAGAATAGACTAGTCAGTTCCGTGAGCAAAGACAGGGAAATGACCTGTAGGAGTCTCAAGGGCCCTTTCAGATCAAGAAATCCATAGGAAACACTGCTGAGAAACAAAGCAGTGGTCACAGCCTAGGGAATGGCTTACAAGGAGACTACCTGCTACCCGTTCTAATCCCCAGACTCACAGAGCACAGTACAGAATAGCAGAGAAAAGCATCACCGCAGCTGAGAGCGTTTCAAATACATCACAGAAAGGGACAATTATTTAATTGCAGGGATAACCAAACCCTAAAAGAGCTATCAATGAAGTGTGGATACTTCATCTCCTAAGGCATACTACATGAGACTAGATGCCTTTTTAGATGTTAAAATTTAGTCCAACATATGTTATTGGGATCAATGCAGGGCTGACTGCTAACATAAATACGTACCGGTCTTTTATGAACACACAGACTGAATGATCTAAGTGCTTTTTCTGGCCTTAAAAATCTATGAGTTCCACTACTCCATATTAGAGCAATAATTGAGGCCAAAGAAACACATGTGAATTAAATGTGATTTTGATAAAGGCCTGGTCTAGAACAGAAACTCAGGGCTAAAAATTATTGTTGCTCTTCATTAATGCAGCAAATGCTTCATGCTCAGCAATAGATGCCCAGAGCCTGGAGAAGGATGACAGGTCAGCAGGAGAGCACCTGAAGAACAGCACAAAGGAATTCCAGCCACTCCAGCCAGTCAATCAGCTTCATTGGAGGTCAGACTTAAATGCCTCTATGGAAATGCCCATAGCATGGGGGATAAAGAGGAGTTGGAATCGTGCATACGCTTGCAGAGCTATGATATTATCAGCATCACAGAGATGTGGTGGGATGGTACCTATGACTGGAGTGCTGGAATGGAAGGATACAGCCTCTTTAGGAAGGACAGGCATGGAAAATGAGGAAAGGGTGTTGCCCTCTATGTCAATGATCAGAATGCATGGAGCTCTGCCTGGGAATGGATGAGAAGCTGAGCAAAAGCTTATGAGTCAGGATTAAAGGGAGGGCAGGGACAGATGACATTATAGTGGGGGTCTGCTAGAGGCCACTCAACCAGAAAGACCAAGCAGATGAGGCCAGCTTCACATTCACAAACCCTGGTCCTCATGGGGGACCTCAACCATTCTTGATATCTGTTGGAGGAACAACACAGCAGGGCATAGGCAATCCAGGAGGTTCCTGGAATGTGTTGATGACAACTTCCTTCTCCGAGTGACAGAGAAGCCAACAAGAAAGGGTTCCATGCTGGACCTTGTTCTCACCAACAAGGAAGTGCTGGTGGGGAATGGGAAGCTGAAGAGCAGCCTTGGCTGCAGTGGCCATGAAATAGAGTACAAGATCCTTCAGGCAGCAAAGAGGGAGCACATGAAGGTAGTCCAGTCTCACTACCCTGGACTTCAGGAAAGCAGTCTTCGGCCTCTTCAGGGAGCTGCTGGAGAAGTACCATGGGATAGAGCCCTGGAGGGAAGGGCGGCCCAAGACAACTGGCTAGTATTCAAGGATCACCTTCTCTGAGCTCAGGAGCGATGCATCCCAACCAAGAGGAAGTCAGGCAAAAACACCAGGAGGCCTGCATGGATGAACAAGGAGCTCCTGGGCAAACTCAAACACAAGAAGGAAGCCTACAGAGAGTGGAAGCAAGGGCAGGTAGCCTGGGAGGAACACAGAGAAACTGTCTGAGCAGCCAGGGATCAGGTTAGGAAAGCTGAAGCCCAGACAGAATTAAATGGTGGTCAGGGAACATCAAGGGCAACAAGAAAAGTTTCTATAGGTTCATCAGTGATAAAAGGAAGACGAGGGACAATGTGGGCCCTCTCAGGAATATAGAGAAGGCTGAGGTAGTCAATGAATTTTTTGCCTCAGTCTTCACTGGCAAGGGATCTAGCTACACTGCTCAAGTCACAGAAGGCAATGGTAGGACCTGAGAGAATTAAGAACCACCAACTATAGGAGAAGATCAGGTTTGAGAATGTCTAAGGAACCTGAAGATGTGCAAGTCCACGGGACCTGATGAGATGCATCAGTGGGTCCTCAGGGAACTGGTGGATGAAGTTGCTAAGACACTATCCATCCTGTTTGAGAAGTCCTGGCAGTCTAGTGAAGTTCCCACTGACTGGAAAAAGGGAAACATAACCCCCATTTTCAAAAAGGGAAAAAGACCCAGGGAACTACAGCCTCACCTCTGTGCCTGGCAAAATCACGGAGCAGATCCTCCTGGAAATTATGCTAAGGCATATGGGAAATAAGTAGGTGACTGGTGACAGCCAACAAGGCTTCACTAAGGGCAAATCATGCCTGACAAATTTGGTGGGCCTTCTACAACAGGGTTACAGCATTGGTGGATAAGGGAAGAGCACATGATATCATCTACCTGGACTTATGCAAAGCATTTGACACTGTCCCACATAATATCTTTGTCTCTAAATTGGAGAGACATCGATTTGATGGATGGACTACACAGTGTATAAGGAACTGGCTGGATGGTAATACTCAAGGAGTTTCAGCCAACAGCTTGATGTCCAAATGGAGATCAGCAATGAGCTGTGTTCCTCAGGGGGTGGTATTGGGACTGGCACTGTTTAACATCTTTGCCAGTGACAGTGAGATCAAATGCACCCTCAGCAAGTTTGACAATGACACCAAGCTGTGTGGTGTGGTCGACACGCTGGAGAGAAGGGATGCCATCCAGAG
>VWZZ01000624.1:105712-120162 GCA_013399095.1 Psophia crepitans
CGAGGGAGGGGATTCTGCCCCTCTACTCTGCTCTCATGAAACTCCACCTGGAGTACTGCGTCCAGCTCTGGGGCCCCCAGCATAAGCAGAATATGGAGCTGTTGGAGCAGGTCCAGAGAAAGGCCACGAAGATGTTCCAAGGGCTGGAGAACTTCGACTCTGAAGATAGGCTGAGAGAGTTGGGGTTGTTCAGCCTGGAGAAGAGAAGGCTCCAGGGTGACCTAATTGCAACCTACTAGTACCTAAAGGGGGCCTACAGGAATGCTGGAGAGGGACTGTTTACAAGGACAGGGAGTGACAGGACAAGGGGGAATGGCCTTAAGCCGAAGGAGGGTGGTGAGGCACTAGGAAGAAATTTTTCCCTGTGAGGGTGGTGAGGCAGTGGAACAGGTTTTCCAGAGAAGCTGTGGATGCCCCATCTCTGCAAGATTTCAAGGCCAGGTTGGATGAGGCTTTGGGCAACATGGTCTAGTGTAGAGTGTCCCTGCCCATGGCAGGGGGGTTGGAACTAGGTGATCTTTAAGGTCCCTTCCAACCCATTCTATGATTCAACGATTCAAACACTTAAAGCCCTTCCAAGTTTCACACATACGTATATGTGAGAATGTCGATGAAGACAGAAATCTTTTCAAAACTACCAGCCACATCCATAACAGTTTAATATACAAAAATTGCAAATACAAAGGTGGTCTGACTTTTTTAACTGGGCTAGATTACTGAATGAACAATTGTTCATTTATTCTTTTGTGAGATTTCTAATTAAAAAGTTTCTAGTGTGTAGAAAAATCATTCTGATCTTCAGTAACCTTTTGTTTCCTCCCTAAAAGGGACCGTAACTACAAAAATTATTTTAGTTGGCTCATTATTTTCTGGTTCTTCTGTAATAGTACTTTATCTGACAAATTCAGTTATGACAGCTTTAATGACACTATTAATTATGCATCATTGTTCCAAAGTAATTCTCACTATATATGAGAGGCAAAGTGGCAGCTACTAGATTCCACTCCAGTCAGTGTTACGACTTAATAATACAACCTATCGCTATTTTGCTTAGAAAAGTCTTTTGAAATGTAAAACCGTATTATTCTTTTCCAAGTACCAAGCCACAATGGCTCAAAACTTCAAAGACCTTGAATGATACATACAGCTGACTTGCTAAAATGTGTCTCTCTCGTCTGCTAAGGAGCTTTTGAAAACTTGCTCATATCTTCATAGTGCCAAGAATTGCCAATCCAGTGAGCCTAACTCAGCTTCCAGTTAGTTCTACAGCTCATCACTGCTCAATAATATCTCAAAATCAAAAGAAAAAAAATTTTTTCAACACAGTGAAACAAAAAAGTAGAAACATTTTTCAAGAACTTTAGGACTCTCCATGTGTAGGACTACTCATTCCAAATGATATCTGGGAATCTTTTCACAAAAGTTAAATAATGTGGAAAAGATTAAGAATAAGAGAACAAGTTTTCTTTCTTATTATGCCGATTTTGCTGAGCCAACCCAGTTTGAAAAGAGAGTAAGATGTTTGCGGAATCAACAGTAAATACAAGTACTTTAGATCGTCAATTCACTTCCTTTAACACTAAAATTTGCATAGAGAAATTACTATTAACAATTAGATCCAAGCTGGGCCAATAACATTTTAAAGATGAATATCTGACCAAACACACCATATGCAACCTAGGAATATGATTCTGCAAGTCTTGGAATAAACAGTCAGTCTCAATGTATGTAAATAAAACATCACTACAAAAAATGTCTGGGTTTAAAATGTAAGGCAAAAAAGCATACTTAAAAATCTTCTTCACCTCTAAAGTATTTTAAAACTTCTAAAGATCCATATTAAAAATCCATTTTTTTTAGAAAAAAGTGAGAGACTCCTGTGAATTAAATTTCTCAGGCTGCTCTTACACTATCATACAAGCATTATAAATACAGACGACTTTGTCAGACTTCATATTTTGCACCTTTGAAGTTTTAAACGAATTCTTTATAGTTACTATAAAAAAACAAACAGAAATAATTCCCAATTTTAAACATAAATTATAATTTTTCTGCATTACTTTGTATAAAACCATTCTTTCAATATGCAATGTGAAGTTAAAACATATTCTGATATAGGGTACTGTTTCTGTATATTCCTAGTGTCAACTGAAACATTTGATTCACTTTGCTGCTGTTGAAAACAAATTCACTGGAAATGCAAACAATGTTCTAGTATTTTAAAAAAAAACCAAAACAACAACAAACAAACAAAACCAAACGCCACAACCAAACAATAAAAGAATACCTGACCACAGATGCAGACCATCAAAGCCATAGGAATACAAGTCATCACCAACACCATTTCCTCCCCATTCTGCTCCTCCCCCTGGATACGGTGAGTAGCCCTCTGTTGAAGCCCAGCCCACTCGTAGATGAGTTGATTCTGCAGTCACAAAGGGCTCTAGATGGTCCACCATAAGTTCATAGTACCATTTTCTGTATTGGGCAGACCCTTCACTAATCCCCAAGAAGATGTTGGGTCGCATGCTTAAACATAAAGAATAAAAGTGGTTATTAAAAACTTATCTCAAGAACATGACAAACTACTGCAGGCTTTTCAATAAACACAAATCTCATGATTGTTTTGTGTGATTAAAACAATAGAAGTAATTTTATTGATTCATTTATTCTGGTAGAAAATGCTGTATGCAGTTAAAGTAAAAAGTGTTTGTTTCAGTAACTCAAAGAGTATCCTCATTCAGATACCAATAATAATATTGAATGTGTTTGCACATTTAATAGATGTTAAATCATACAAACAAAAAAGACAGCTATTCACCAGTTACCAACAGAAACATAGTAAGTACACACTGCAGGTTTAATTTTACGTAGCACACTGCATTCTGTAACACTGATTATCCATTCAAGAGAATAACATTTATAAAAACACAAAGTGCCAATCTATTTCAAAATTCTCTTGTACCTCTTCCTTCCTTATTTCAAGTTTTGTATAACTTGGTAACTTGCAGTGGTTGTACCAATCCTTAATATCAACTTGATGTTCCTACTGCTGATGATTCTAAAGTACTTCATAGAATCATAGAATCCCTAAGGTTGGAAAGGACCTCTAAGACCATCAAGTCCAACCGTCAACCTAACACCACCATGCCTACTAGGTCATGTCCTGGAGTGCCACGTCTACACATTTTTTGAATGTCCAGGGACGGCGATTCAACCACATCTCCGGGCAGTCCATTCCAATGCCTCACTACTCTTTCCATGAAGAAGTTTTTCCTAATATCCGACCCAAACCTCCCCTGATGCAACTTGAGGCCGTTTCCTCTTGTCCTGTCACTTGTTACTTGGGAGAAGAGACTGACAGCCTTCTCACTACGACTTCCTTTCAGGTAGTTGTAGAAAGCAATCAGGTCTCCCCCCTCAGCCTCCTCTTCTCCAGGCTGAACAAGCCCAGTTCCCTCAGCCGCTCCTCATAAGATTTGTTTTCAAGTCCCTTCACCAGTTTTGTTGCCCTTCTCTGGACACGCTCCAGCAGCTCAATGTCCTTCTTGTATTGAGGGGCCCAAAACTGGACACAGTACTCGAGGTGCGGCCTCACCAAAGCCAAGTACAGGGGGACAATCACTTCCCTACTCCTGCTGGCCACACCATTCCTCATGCAGGCCAGGATGCCCTTGGCCACCTGGGCACACTGCTGGCTCATGTTGAGTCGGCTGTCAACCAGTACCCCCAGGTCCTTCACAAGCATACTTGAAAAGGCAAAACTATTACGGTGCTTATTCAATATCTAGTTAAATAGCACTACGCAGAATTGTACATCCAAAGGTGGGGGAGGGGGTAAGAAAAGAAATTTATACTTTTCTAATCTGATTTTTGGACAATACTGAATCTAGAATCTCATCTAAAAAATCTGTCTCCAGACAATCATTACTGTGTCAGCTTTCTATTATCCAGTCTTGAATTAAAGCTGTAGAGTACAGAAGTATCCAAAATCAATGCTAGGTATATTTCCTCAGTAGTTCGTTACTGTATTGCAAGAAATCTTTCAGACTTCTAGACTGAATGTATCTAGTTTTCACATCCCTTTACTGGATTGGATTACAACTTCTATAAATATTTTCTTTCTACAGACAAGCTGCCTAACCAACGCAAATGTAGCTCTAAGGGAGTCCCAGCACACACT
This sequence comes from Psophia crepitans, assembly GCA_013399095.1. Classification (NCBI taxonomy): domain Eukaryota; kingdom Metazoa; phylum Chordata; class Aves; order Gruiformes; family Psophiidae; genus Psophia; species Psophia crepitans. The sequence goes on from VWZZ01000624.1 coordinate 109,896, forward strand.
ATGCCTTCTGGTGTAGGGAATGCAGGGGGAGGAAGAACGGTTGATACGGGCTATTAAATATAAGTCAGTGTAAAAGCAGACTACTGATCTGATAGCTTATAAAAGAACTTGTTTTGTTACATAAGACTAACACACTTTTCTTCTAGAAGCATATGGGACGTCTTTTGCCAAAAGTATAAGTATAGATACTCTTCACTTTGTTACAAGTCAAACATTTCATCTCCTTAAAAATATAAACAAGACTCATTGGACAAAAGCTATCTTCCAGAAAAATAATTTTTAAGTTATTGGTAAGATTACCAATCGAATCTTTTCTGCTGGAATACAGCATCAGCATTATTCTGCCTTTGTCCAGACTCCACAATTTAATCAACCTGATTGTCCAGCTTACTCTTTTTAATCGAGGTTTGTGAACGGAATTTGCCAGTCCCCTGGAAAAGCATCTTAATCAGCAGTATCTTAGAAAGTTCCTTTGACAATTATTTTAGGTGCGAGATATGCAAGTCTCATTCTACAACTAAATGTTTTCAACGTTTCATTGGTCTTTCTGGTTTTTGAAAAAAATAATCTTTTTTTTCCTTATAATGTAAGAATATGAATATTCTCATTCACAACATTCTAATGCAGAGCAAAAATGTGTATTAACTACATTTGGTTTTTTGCCTTACAGTCATATTTGGGAAAGACAGATCTACCTTCTCCATTTGAGATACAAATTCAGCTCAGAAGCTCAATCAGTACCCATGCATTTAAAGTTTCTTCTTGTGTATTTTTAACAGAAGTTTTCATTAGTGATTTTAGCTTATCAGTTGTCAAATTTATGGCTGACATGGAGTATTCCCACTACACCATCTTGCCATGTGTTGGTGTGTTGTTGGATGTGTTGGGGGAAGTCAACTCGCATGTGGTTACGAAAAATATGAGTGAATGTATTAGCTCAAAAATTGTAAAATTCATTTCACCTTTAGACTTGAATTTGTTTTTACCTGTGTTACTAGCTTCATCTTGTTATTAATGTCTGCTAGAAGGTAGCTTCTAAAACTCCGCTAGCAGAAGGAAGGGTGAGGGCACTCCCTCAGAGTGGCTGACAATACTTTGAAAGCACAGCTAGATCTAGGCAGGAATCTTTAGAAGAGACTCTACAGTTTCACAGACTTAAAGCAGTTTAGAGCAGCTTTAGCTCGGGGCAGCTTTTGCTGACCCATTTTTTTATTCTAATCAATATTGCAAAGAGTATTTAAAATCCAAGTAAGAACAAAATATTTTAACAAACGTTTTGTAAGTAAAACAATTTTTCTGTAGTGACTACTTCTTCTAACCACGAGTTTTACTCTGCTTTGTTCACAGATATAGATTTTTTCTTTTTCTTTTTACCTGCTCACATGGTTGACAAGGCGTGTCTGTAAGAGCAGATCTCTTCCTGGCAGGAGATTATCACAGATTAGATGTTGATTAGACCGCACAGCTACTCCATGACAAACACAGAGAGAACACAAAACATCCAAAACCTGAAAAAAAATAGATTCTTTTCATCTTAAATATTTTTTCATGCTAAAGAGTTCAGAATCACTGTGAGTTACTTCAGGCAATATAATGCTATATACCTGGCTACTGGAAGACATGTAAGTGTATGTAATTCATCCAACATATTAGTTTTATTTTACAACAGTTCTGAAATTCTCCTAACAATATTAAGATATATTCTTCCTGTTTCCCTTGAGATTTAGTGTATATCATTGTTTTCATCAAAAAGAAGATAACGTCCCCTTTTGCTTCTTCAAACTGCTCATACGGCTTTCAGGAAAAGTTTCATTCATAATTATTAATACAGTATTAAAGTACTTGAAATGAAACTTCTACACAGAACAACATGCTTATTTTGCTCACAAACGTTCACCTAAATATACTTCTCTCTTCTTTGCCTACCTTATGGTTTCTTCCATGTTTGTCCAAAAGACAGATGATTGATTTAATATGTCCTTCTTTAATAATGTTCAGAGCTTCTGGGCTCTCCACCAACACACAGTGTAAAACTTCTAGAATTCCTGAGGGAGAAAAAGAAATAAATTATTCATTCAAAGTGCGTATAAAATTGTAACTGCACACAATACTTCCTCAGCAACATGGAATAGTTTCAAGAATGATTGTATATGATAAACAAAATCAAAATAGGATTTATGCTGTACTTCTAGCTTTCCCAAAATAAGTGAATGTAGCAAAAATCAGAAAGGATAGGGAAAAAAAACCCTGTAAATTAATATGAAATTTTAATAATAAATGTGATGATCAACACTCACAAATTCAAACTGGGTATATTATTGGTTGTCAATGGCTGCAAAAGGTGAAGACTTCACACTATTACATTCATATTATGCACATAAAATATTCTCCCCATATTTACTGTTTTCTGTTTCTTCCCTTAGAAAACCATATAAACCACTAATGGAATCGTATACCTCTGAATCAGAGAGCGGAGGTAAATTCCCAGTCTACTGGCCCACTGTGTATAATTTTCTTTCCGTATATAATAGCTATACTGGGAGCCACAGTGATGTTCTTAAAAGAGCAAACAAATAGAAACCAGCATGAAACTAAGATGTGTGAGGAAGTAAGCACCACTAAATCTCCAATGGCTCTTCAATTAAATGCCGTTCCAATCCCCGTAAAGCAGCAGTCAGTGCCATCACGAATCATTAGCCTTAAAACGGTTCCCTGCAATGGGGCAGTAAAACAGGCTCCCATGAGTACTGCATTGAGTCACCACTTGCTTTGGGATCTTTCACATTTGGGAAAGACAAATACTATGCGTGTGGTTCATCGTTACCAGTTGCTACAGTTGTGGCCACAATGAGAAAAGCCAGAGCACTGAGCAAAAGCTGACAAGCTGTCTCAAACCTAGAGATATGCAATTCCTGTTCACATTGTACCTCTCTCATCGTTCTGTCTTCATCCCTGTATTCAAGCAATGGCCCCAAACACTCAGCTTAACACTTGCAAAGCAAGATCCATAGCCAGAGTCTTCTGCTCTTTGCCACGCTCTCTTTTACTGAAAGAAAATTCTAGTACTATAAACTCCCCTTGGTGTGGAGGGAAAAAACCTATCAGACGAAAACGCTGTCCCAGTAAGAGAACTCTGGTTTTTCTTTGATCATAGTGAGAAAGAGACCATCAGCCCCTACAGCTGAGTAAGACTAGGGTCAACCAAGAAAAAAATATTGCAAACTACTACTAACTGAACACAGATTTTCAGTCTCGGTGCCAAGACAGCGTGATGACACAGAAATATTAGATTTGAAACAGTCCTTATGTTGATCAGCTGCCTCCCTCTCACCTTAACATTCCAGATGGGATCTAAAGCTTACAGAGGGGAGTGAGTGTTTTGCTGTTTGATTTCCACTGGGTTTGAATAAACCACTGAAAAAAATGTGTATCATAAATAAATGACAGCTAATATTTAAGAATGGAAAGAATGCAGTTCATCCATATACCTGTCCTCAGTATACATCTGAGGTTTTCTGAATTTGTAAATAACAACACCAAGTTTTTCAATTTATAAACAAAAGCAATCAGAAATGAAAATTTAATGAAAAAGAACAGGTATTTTGATTTATCACAGGATTTTTTACACGCACGTACATCCCCTTTTGTGTTTTTTTTTTAAATAATTCCTGAATAACAATAGAATATAATCTGGAACATTATAACTAACTGACATAAAGCCTCTCACAAACCAAAAATTAAAAATTAGAAGTTAATTGAGGCAGCATTTTGGTGACAACCAAGCAAAAATTAAAAGAAAAGCTGAAAACCAGAAACTCTTTACAGAATTTAAGTAATGAGTATAAAAAAAAAAGTTGGAACCAATATATCTGTTTCCGCTAATCCATGTTAATATAAGGAAAAACATTTTCACTGTGAGGGTGACAGAGCACTGGAACAGGCTGCCCAGAGAAGTTGTGGCGTCTTCTTCTCTGGAGACATTCAAAACCCAACTGGACACGTTCCTGAGTGATGTGCTCTAGGTGGCCCTGCCTTGGCAGGGGGGGTTGGACTAGATGATCTTACGAGGTCCCTTCCAACCTCTACGATTCTGTGATTCTGTGATTTATGCAGTGAATAATGAAATGCAATGCAGTAAGTAATAACTATGAAACAATTACAGACTGGTATTAAAACCATTATATATGAGGAATATAAATGACCAGGAGTTCCAAGTCTTGTCTTTTATCAGATCAGTAGAAAATCCTATCTGGAGGATTTCCCAAGTCTCTTACCAAGGAAAGGAATATTAAACACATCAACAAGTTATTGTAGAAATAACCCAGCTATGCAAAGACACACATGCATAAACTTGGGGCATGTTCCATTGTTATGCACTAGCAAAAACTAAAATATCTGGTTCATGAATTTATTTTTTTAATTGTTAATTTCAGACCAACTTATATTACCCTTATTTGCATTTGGATCAAGGTACAACTCTATTAAAAATAAAAATAAAAAGACCAACATGACCAAAGAAACTGTAGTCCTCCTCATAAAGAAAAACCAGCAAAAGCATGATCTTATAAAGGACAGCAACTGAGCTGTGCAGACTTCTTGCAGGGGGATAAAAAGATAAGAATGTTATGAACAGTCATATGTCAATGAAGATATTTAAGTTTTTTTCTTTAAATTTAGATTTCCATTCCCATCCTTGTTAAGATCAGGTTACTCTGCCAGAAGAGACAATGGTTACTTTCAAATTACTTGCTATTTGAAAGGTTATATTTCTTAAGAAAATCGGAATTAAAATGAGGATTGGAATTCCTGGTGACTTCCATCATGGCTACAGTCATCTGACTTCATTTAGATCTCTCATTTTAATCTAGACAACCTAGAGCACCATCACCTTTTATCCTGATAGAATTTAATGTTTTTATGCAGGGATTTGGAGGAAGATATGCTGTCATCACTAATAAAGGGTACAGATCACGCAAGGACTGAAATGTAGTAAGGGTGGAAGACAACAGATACAGTGACAATTTGATTTACCTGGTAAACAGGTTTCAAACAAAGTGTGTGGTTTAACATGTTTAGAGACAGTGTCATATAAATGAAAACAGAAAATGAAGGTGACCCTGTACAGATATTGTAAACAATCTTTCTTTTCTGTGCAGTGGCTCCAAAAAAAGTCACAACCACAAAATAATGAGCCAGACATGAACTCCCAAACTGATTCTGTAGCCCTGAAGGTATATGCAGAAAGTCTCAACTACAAATACGAACACATTAAACCTGAATTTGGGAGTGGTATGATCTGGACTGCAACAAATGTACACTTCCAATATTGACAGTAACAATATTGATAAAAAGGTTAAAACCTAAGAGAGCAAGATAAAGGGGTAGATGCCCTGCAGCAACACAGCAGGAGTACAATCCACACAGCCTGCCAACTAGGCAAGCAGGGGTCACCTGAACACGATAAAAGTACTTAGGGAGGTAAGAAAAGTGTTACTAAAGGACCCTAGATCTAGAGGGGTAATCTGAAACAAGATCAACAACTTTATTGTGCGCCACAGTGATCTGGTAATGCAGGGAAATCACTGCGTTCAAAAGTTGGTAATTGAAAGTTTGCCACCTCTCACTGTAGCACTGAAATGTACTTTTAACAATAGTAACCCAATATGAAATGATACCACACAATGTAAGTGTGGTAACTATAACCATGGGATTTTCAGATTTGTGTAGGTAGATTCATAAACTTAATTTTGTTTTAAAATAGTACACAGGGTTCATTTCCTAGTCTTAACCTTCTTAATAACAGAAGTAAAAACACTTTGAAGATGTAAACATCCAATAATAAATGAATGTTATGAATTAGACCCAGCTGCCAAAGCAACATCAATTAATGCAGTATCTGAATGCTAATTATCAAACATTTTCTTCTAAGGGGAAATCCCTTATATTTCAGAAAAAAAATCTCATGTGACAGCACAATGTCTATTTGGACTGATCCACTTTTAGATCGTCTACATAAAAGACAAGTGGATCCATTCCAATTTCATTGGAGTTGCTCAAGGTAGTAAAGCAACTAACTCACCCTATTCTATTTTTTATTACCTATGTTTGAATGCCTTGAAAATTTTAGGAGGACTAGTTAATCCCACCTGGAATATATTTCAGAGCGAAACACTAATCTAATCTTAATTTATGCATTGAAAAGACAGCTGAAGCATTTGTATTGTATTATTCACTCAGCTCCAGTGATATCTCACTTCTAACATGGTCCACTCTTTATATTACATTTATACTTGGACAGATCTTCATTTTCTTTCTTTTGCTTCAGTGAAGATCAGGAACTGAACCAATTTCTAGTCAGATTTGTACAATCAACTCACAATTGCTGTTTATATATTTAATGCCTTTATTCTGTTTACATAACATTTTTAGTTTGAGGATAAGAAAAAAAGTGAAAATTTTATTGATAATTTATGGCATCAAATCTTTACCACAACACATTCAAGACAACACCTACAGGAGATTTAGCTACCAATTTTAATGTTGAAGGTGAATTTAATTTTGGTGTGCTTGACAGAGCATGGTGTTTCTTCCTCACAAACATTCTACCTTAAAAAATGAATTAATTATTTTAGGTGAATATATGCAGATGGATTATATTACACCTTTTAAATAAGAATACTCAGTATTTTTCCCGATTGTAGATCTACCACTGTAAATTAAAACCCTGAATATCCTCACCTCAGTCAAGCCACATAAAGCTTAAAAATCTGGCAAGCAAGCATCCCACACAAAATCACAAAAGCACATTTACATACTAAAAGCTAAACCTACTCTGCCTCTCGAGATAACTAAAGCACAGCATAATTAGCATCTTGTATAACTGACTCCCTCAAAAACTGAAAAAGTCTTAATTATAAAATCAATTTTGGAGGCAATATGGAAGTTCTGTTACCAGAACATATGGTGAAGGAGTTCAAGTGGCCTAGTTCCTAGAAGAAAACTCAGGACAAACGAGCACTGTAAATATTAGTACCTTCAGAATTTTCGCAGCATGTCATGAGGTTTATTATGCAGTACAACTATGGTGTCAGATTACTTTGCTGTTTAGAGAATTCATCTCATACCTTACTATAATATCAAACATTTGATTTTCAAACCTTATTTTTACTTCAAGATTAATTTTTAAGAATACATACATAACAGAAACCATGTAACACAGCATTTTTAGAGCTGTTGTAACAAATTTCATACTGCATCTCCAAAAGCTAAGCGCAAAGTTTTGAATTAGTTTTGAAAATCCTAGCCCTAAGTTTCGGATGTGAAATGAGGTCTTTTAGGAAATCATTTAACCATGAGCAACTGAGGAAATACATTGAAATTAAGAAGATTTCAGTCACATCCCATGGAACTGCATAATCATGAGAACATTCTCCTTAGATGAGTGCCCTCACACCAAAGATGAACTGTAATAGAGGAAAGATCTAGCCTGTGATTTTGCCAACTTTTAAATGCTTGTTTCAGTTCAAATTCTCTGTTACTCAAATGTTCATGAAAGCAAGAAGATCACGGCACCTGCAGAGCAGGTTTCCCTAACAATAACGTAAACCAACATAAATGTTCAGTTATGACATCTATTTGGTTAGGATCCCTATGGCTAATATACTAGCTACAGTGATAGGATGATCAGCAAATCTCTAACTAGACACCAGTGCTGTGGGCAGCTGTCTGTAACACCAGCTGAGAACTAAAGTAGTGATACAGATTTGGCCTCGAATGCTCCTGTTGCCTCCTGTCTTGAGCAGCTCCAAAATTCAGAGCATAAACATACCACAGCTGAAATAGAGTAGGCGCATGCCAGGAGTAGAAAGAAATAGCATAGTAAAACAGGTCCCCCACTCTAAAGCCACAGTTCTGCCACAAAAACATGAAACGAAATACTGCAAAAATACTTCTATGAAACATTGCTGACTAGAGGGGTTTACATGGGCAAATGTCTCTAAGTCTCTGTACCAGCTTCCACCCCAAGAGAAGAGTAACTGACTTCTAAACATTCTGCCTGCTCCAAGAGCTGACAAAGGAAAAAAAAAACTTCCAAGCGGAGAAGCATTCAATGTATAACTGCTCTGTGCAACTGCAATTACGCGCTGCAGATCTTGTCGATAACGCTATGGCAGTTCACCCTTGGCTCCGAGAGGGGGAGGGTTTGACAGTATTTTGTATTAATAGTAATGACAAAGCAAAGCACACATGAACTACAGAGAGATGAAAAAACAGATAACAAAACATTTAAAACACAGCAACCACTACAAATACTGTTCACATCTATTGCTCTTCCTGCAGGGGATTCCAAATACCTCCTGTCTGCTATTAATAATTAGCTCTTGAAATCTAAATTGATACCTACACATACTGTGAAAAGATAAACGTGAACCAGAATGAGAAGATCAAATAATACCAGACAAAGGATATCAATTACAATAGCTAGAACCAGACAATAAAAGAGACACATGTTAAGACAAGTCTCCATCTGACATTACGGTAAAACTATTATTACATTTAATATAAGAGTTTCTATTAAATTTGCTGGACTACAATTCTGGGCATCACAAATATTTATACTGCAATGTTCTTAAAGTCAAATTACAAAGAAAAAACATAAGTTAGAAATCCATTAACATTAGCATGCATTAAAAAAATTAAACAAATTCCTAAAACTGAGATTGTCTGTGGTAGCACAAGCATTACAAAATTGTCTTTAGCTTCTTGGTTGCTTACTACTTTTCTCCACGTTGGAATATTTTTTACTCATTATTGACTCATAACATAGACTTTTCTCAACTTCTGTACTAGAAGATATATTCTAAATACATTTCTTATGAACATTTAGTGGTTTCTCCCAGTATTGCAACTGAAGATTTGTATAACAACAAATGCTTCTAGATTATATTAATCACCTATATAAAAAGTTGAAGTGTCTCAAACCAAAATCAGTTTTACTATCTTATTATCCCCTTCGTTAAGATTACTGAGCATTATACGTCCAGCTTCTCAAATTTGTACTATTTATATTTCTCTATTTCCATCTTCACTTTAAGTTACAGACAGAAAGCAACTTAATATAACTGAAACTGTAGAACAAGTGTTTCATCAGATGGTTTGTTTGCCTGAATTAAAAAATAGAATTACAACCAACTGGCCAAGGAACAGGAAAGGTCGTCAGAACTTAAGGTAGAACTACAACAAAAATCAAAATGTAAAAACATTACAAATATAAATCTCACTTTATTAATATAGTTCTCTCTCTCATAGGAAGAACTCCATGATAATAAGACTGAACAAGTATACAGCCAATTTTAAAGAATGAAAACCTGGTCAAAGAAGGAAGTTAAAATGTGAAAAAAAACTTACCAGAGGAAGCTTCTAGTCTTTCTAATCTGCTGATCAACCAATCAAGAGATCCAGAAAATTGAGCACAGTTTTTACGATTCCCTCGAATCAGAGCCGCTATTGGAAAAGGAGAGAGGAAAAAAAATATTGAAAAGAAATCTCAATTATATCCATTTAAATTAAAAGAATCCATGTCTTGTCTTTCTAGAAAGAATCCAGTGAGATACATTCTTGATCTTTACTCATATTCTTGATTTAAATAATGTGAGTGATGGTTAGATTTAAGCATGAAACTAGTATCAATTTGACCTTTAAGATATTTGAATTATTTTACACTCATCTGAATAATCCCCACAAAATGCTCTACGTGAAGTAGCTGGTATTGACACCACAGAAGTCAGCTGCTCCTGTAAAAACAGAATTTCTGTAAAGTAGTTTTCTTGTAACGACAGGAAACATTGGAAGAGCAGAATACGAAGCCAACAACATAGGCAATGAACGTAAATTATTTTCTACTGATATAATACCTTTGTTCAGGAATAACAGGAACTAAGACAAGATAAATATCCAGGAACTGTTTGTCATACTTTTGACAGGACTGTAGGGAGGAAGTATCCAGGAACTGTTTGTCATACTTTTGACAGGACTGTAGGGAGGAAGTAACTGGTTTGAAACTGTTTGACCCTCGAGCTTCAGGTTGAGGGTTGCAGTAGACTGAATGCATGCACTGACTTGGTGGATATAACTGACTACAAATCTCTCAGAACACTGTATGCAGCACAAGCCTGCCCTGTCCTGGAATATGTGTGTTTGCATGGATGTGCATACACATCAGGTCTCAGAGAAGCATCTGTTCTATTCAAAAAAAAAAAAAAAAAAA
>VWZZ01000624.1:120175-142955 GCA_013399095.1 Psophia crepitans
AAAAAAAAAAAAAAAAAAAAAGTGAGGCACTAACATTTGTATTTGGTGTTTGGAATAGTGCAAACCGCTTTTCTTAAGATTGCTTTCCAATTCTTCCAACAAATGATTTCAATCTAAAATTTCTATGGTTATTTTCAGCAGCAGAGACTGTTGGTCTTGCTGTCCTGGTTTCAGCTGAGAGAGTTAATTTTCTTCACAGCAGCCAGTATGGGGCTGTGTTTGGGTTTGTGCTGGAAGCAGCGCTGATAGTGCAGAGATGTTTTTGCTGTTGCTGAGCGATGCTCACACAGAGCCAAGGCCTTTGCTGCTTCTCGCACCGCCCCGCCGGTGGGATGGCTGGGAGTGTGCGGGGAGTTGGGAGGGGACAAACAGGGCAGCTGACCCCAACTGACCAAAGGGACATTCCATACCATATGGCATCGTGCTTGGTTTATAAGGGGCTTGGGAGGAAGAAGAAGGGGGGGCAGCGGTATTCAGAGTGATGGCGTTTGTCTTCCCAAGTCACCATTACGCGTGACGGAGCCCTGCTGCCCTGGGGATGGCCGAACCCCTGCCTGCCATGGGGAGTGGGGAATGAATTCCTTGTCTTGCTTTGCTTGTGCACGCGGCTTTTACTTTACTTACTAAACTCTTGTATCTGAACCCACGAGTTTTCTCACTTTCACTCTTCTGATTCTCTCCCCCTTTCCGATGAGGGGGACTGAGCGAGCGTCTGCGTGGTGCTCAGCTGCCGGCTGGGGTAAAACCACGATAAGGCAATGGCCTCTTAAAAATCTGTGTTCTGTTGCTGCAGAAATTCACTGTATTGCATTACAACTGTGGTCTGATGCCGTTTCACTTATAAAAGGTTAAACTTAGAGATCTGTGACATAAACATGATATGGAATTGTATCTGCAAAGGTGAAAAGCAATCTCAGAGTTAGTTATGAAGAAGTCACTGCACTGACAGCGGTGTATCATGAGGAAAGAGTTCACAATCCATTTGCTTCATGGCCAAAAAAATACCTCACCAAACCACCCCGAACAAACAAAACCCAATCCCTAACAAGCAAAACAAACAAACAAGCCACCTATCTCCCACTATATTATATGATAAAAAATTCTATACCCTGAAATCTTACATCATTGACTAATCATGACTATTGATATTTGAAAATACTTGGGAATTACAAGAGGAGGAGCATCTTGTTAAACAACACAGATTAGAACTAAAGAATACTTGCTTCTGTTAAGTGACTTTTTTATTGATTATAGGCAAGCCCCATAATCTCACTGTGTTTCAGGTACAAACATAAAATGAAGACAGTAATACTTCATTGCTTAACATGACATCAATAAGTTTCACTTCATTAACAGTAGTAAGACATAGATGGGTTCATAAATGCAGTTCAGCAGAAGTTTGTGAAAGGTTAGTATTCAGTGGTCAAAGCTGTGGTACACAACCACTTAACACTGAAAACAAAAGAAAGAGGTCCAACAGTTGCATCTTTTCTTGCCCACTACTCTGAACAAGACTAGCATCCAGTTTCACAGAAATAAAAACAAAACGAGGATGTGGTCAGTCAGACATTCAAGTCACATCATTATATATACTCCTGCACACTCTTTGGTGATAAAAAAGGATCAAATACAAGCTCAGAGTGATTGTATATATTTGCAACAGAGGAAGGACAGATGCCTTAGTAGATAAATGGCAAACATTTTTAAATGTTTCAATTTTTAAATTAAAGGTCCCTTGATTTAGAATCAAGATAAGGAAGTAATCTTCTACGACAAGGGTGGTGGGACTAGATGATCTTTAAAGGTCCCTTGTGACTCAAACCATTCTTGATTCTATGATTTTTATATGCTATAGTATCCAGTCTAACTCAAAGTCTGTAAATGGCTCCATTCTCATCATGGTGAAATATATCACAACGTCAGTGACATGACAAAAGCTATGAAAGTCTAGCATCACAGTTTACTTTTATTTATGTGCAGACTCAAAAACAAAGTACTGTTTGCTGAAGCAAGACTGAGCAAGCAATATCCATTTGTCATCTATGCAATTACTGTACAGCTCCAGTATTATTCAGAACAGAGCACCATACAAATTCATTATAGACAGATGAAAGCCAGGCTTCTTAAGCATTAGCTGCCAGAAGATAATGCAGTTAGGGAAGTAACATAAGGGGGCAGGAAGTGCACGGAGACTGGGAAGTCAAGAAAAGCTTGTGCTTTCTTCTCGCTCCAAGTCCATGGAAACAACACTTGGTATAGGACAAGCAGACTCTTTCAGAAGAAATTTTTTGGCCTTGTCAACTAGAAATTTCAGACTTAGAGAAGTGATTCAGCAATCAAACCACTGCTTCTTCCAGTTTGATCTGTTCTTAATGTAACAAGAGAGAAAACAAACTAAACTTTCACAAACTTCAACACTCCCTTACCTCTATGAATAACCCAACCACAGACTGTTATACTCCATCATCTACACTCTACAAAGTCATCAGTTCATTTCATCAAGACATTAACTTTCAGGACCTAGTCTAGATACATTTAAATGATCATAATTCCTGCAATAATTTCTTTAACTGATTTGTAAAAAATCAAATAACTATCATTAGTATACATTAAATAATCACCTTTAAGAAAAAAAGTCTAAAGCATATTCACTTCACTTAGTGGGCATATATCAACTGAAAGATAGATAAAGATGTAAAATTTTTACGAATGTTCCTCCTAGATGACCTTTTTATCTCAGGGTTGGACAAGCAGACATCCCCCAAAACCACCTTACATAACGTAGCATTCTCAAGCATTCATACAGACATTAAGGTGAGTAAAAGGTAAAGAGAGAGGCAAGGGGTTGGGAAACCATAACAGTAGTACTACTGTGATAGAAGCTCATGCTAAGATTTAGTGTCATTTTCACTGTGAAAGCTTAGTTTAGTTTCATGCATCTTTTCCAAATTTTAACTGTTAAAGATTTGATTTGCTACCCTTTCTGACTGCCAATGGTTGAGCTACCTTCAAAAAATTCAGACTAAACAATCTGGTTGCTCGCAAGCATGAAGATAGCCAAAGCTATACAGGGTGGTTTTAGTTTTTTGAAATATAGTGAAAACAGCAAGAAAGATTTTCTTCATTTTCCATAGCAGCCCATAGAATTCTTAAGACAGACAGACGTTGGCAAAGATAAGTGAAGAATGGAGCTATAACATGCAAACAAAGATGAGAAAGGCCCATACCAATTTGAAAAACATATGACATGAGATAAAAAAGAAGGAAAGGATCTGGACACTCCACTCAAGAACCTACAACATAATTCAAGATGCCGAGTTATAAAATTTGTCAATCATCGACTATTATAAATCAGCTGGCAAAAACTCCCGTCTACCTCTGAAAGCATTCTTCATATAGAATTACAATATAAAGGACAGCAGTGTACCATCATTACAAATTCCTCCTAGCTGAAATCAAAGCAGTTTGATGTCTGACCTAAGTTTCAGTCCTGTTTTTGACCTACACGCTGACTCACTTGTCACTATGCTACATGTTACAGAACTGCAGAGAGGTGTACAGAGGGTGTATTTAACTTACAGCTATAAAATCCACCAAAATCAAACCCAAAAATATTTAAATTACCTTTTAAGGTTTATAAGATCTGCCAGTCTAATGTTAGGAAATGCCACTGTTGGTCATCCTTGCATGCTGTGTGTATGCATCATGCTACAATCTTCACCTATATAGAGGTGGTAGGTCTCAGAAACTCCTCAACCAAAATTACAGCCACAGGAACCAACTTTACCCTAACAGCTTCTGGTTAGGTGACCGCAGCCGCTGTTCAGCTAGCTCTTTCTTTGAGCTGAGAGATCATGGGAGAGAGCTTCTGGTTGTCTTAATGATATTTACTGTGTCATCTTCTGTTTCCTCTGACAGAAAAGGTAGTGGGGGCCAGAAAGAAGCACTGCATTGGTTTTATGAAGGGTTGTGCACCATATGTTGGATATCCTTTTTTCACCCCAAGATTATTCTCCTCTTTAAGAGCACAAGATGATGAACCTACTTTGACTATGAAAAAGCTTTGTAACAGTACTAAAGGGAGTTGTGGTGAGCTGGGGGTTGGCCTCTTCTCACAGATAGCTAGTGACAGGACTAGGGGGAACGGCTGCAAGTTGCGCCAGGGGAGGTTCAGGTTGGAGATTAGGAGAAATTTCTTCTCGGAAAGGGTGGTCGGGCATTGGAACAGGTTGCCCAGGGAGGTGGTGGAGTCATCGTCCCTGCAGGTATTTAAGGAAAGGTTAGATGCAGTACTGAAGGACATGGTTTAGTGGTTAATAGATGGGGGGGGGACGGTTGGACTAGATGATCCTTGAGGTCTCTTCCAGCCTTAATGGTTCTATTCTATTCTATACATACAGAACTCCTGACTCTGTTGCCTCAGTCTGCTCTTGGGTAGTAAAGACAGTTTATGTGAAGTGAGGCATGCCATTAAAATTTCATTTTCTGTGCCTCTGAAATCAGAGGAATGCAAGCTTTTAGTATGCCCTGCACACATGAAATACTGCTGAATATTCTGGGGAAAAAAAAAAAAAAAGGTCAGATCCCACAGCTCTTAATTTGGGAACTAGCATTGGTAGGATCTTTTAACCTAAATTTCTCTCTGCATCTGTTCGTCTGAGTGAATGGGAAATAATACCCTCTATTTGCCTTATTACAGAAGTTTCCAACAGAACACTTACTAGTGGTTCTAATTATTCAGATTACTAATCATAAATTGCACAAAAGAACTCCGAGATAATAGCTTGTTTTCCAAAGGTTCACAATAAATAAGGTTCAATGCACACACTGAGTAGCAAAGACAAAACTAAGTATCTTAAGTACCAATAATAAATGAGCACTAAATAAGGAATGGGTCCTACAGAAAAAAACTCATATGTGATCATAATGCGTACCCACGAAAGAGCCAATTAATAACACACACTACATTCATCTGGGCACTCCCTAAGGACTTGACTCACTTCATTTTACAAAGTCAGTATTCAGTTGTGGAGTTTTTAATGGAATTGATGTATAACATAACATTGCTTGCACACCTTTTCGATACCAGATTTTTCAGGAGTGAGATTTAGTATAAATGATACATAAAATGTTTTATGTCTTACTGGGAAGTAAGATAACAGCCCTGCAGGAGGGCTTTGTCCAAACTCAAGCTTTTGCCAAAACGCATGCAAGTTTAAAGGCAAGCAGGCTCTGACATTAGAGCTGGTGTGAAAGTTACAGAAAGAAAGTAGCACAGGCACACGTATGCAGCCTGCACAAAGAACTGCTTAATGACAGGGACACATTACTGTCCTCAGTCACTGAAGATCAATGTTAATATTATTATTTAGGCTTACTTATGGCACTAAGAAAACCTGATTACAAAAGCACAAGGAACAGACAAAATAGCCTCTCAGGCAGTAAAGTTTCCTTTTGTAGACAATTAACAACTCAGCAGGAGTGAATGTGCAGGCAGCTATAGTAGTATATTAATAACCCTGTATAATGAGTCATAGTAGTACATAAATTACATATGCAATTCAAACTGTGAGCAAACAATTCAGGCCATTAGATGCTACTACCTAAACAGAAAGTTGACCAGGACACCAACTAACACTTGGATACCTACAGAAGGTTTTACGAGATTTTCAATGACTACAGGTGGACAAGACCTTCACGACATACTGGATCCAAAAGAGTGCACCTTCCCATGGCACACTGTATCCTAGTATAATGCTGGAGATAATTACTGACTAATAGGAGGGGTCTTGGTTATAGAAGCTTGAGATTCATGCTGCATTCTGCAGCCAGATGTGTGAAAAATCATAGACTGCTACAAAACTGACCACAATATCGTGGCTTCTTGACACAGCAATGACATATTCACATATATTTTGTTTACAGATTTTTGGGCAGTATACAAGATACATCAGCAACATGGTGGTATGAAGAAGCTGTAAAACATTTAATTGAAGTCAGAAACATTATTTATCATAATAAATATTACTAGAAAAACCACATTATTTGAGTGTATTCAGTGTATTTTATTCTTAAGCACATGCAAGGACCTAGAAATGCAGAAATCTTGTTTAATTTGCATCCTGAATTTCTACACAGGTGAAATCCTTCTATACTAAAACAGATGCATGTTTCTTTTCATCTGAGTACCATTTGGGGCTAAAACAATCCAAGTAACCCATAACATGTCTTACCTAGTAATTCATACAGAGAGTTCAGAATAGACTTCCATGCTTCCCCAGCTTCCTTCCCAGCTACATCTGCAAAATGAGCTGCACTGCTGTATACATTCAAGCGATCAATACATTCAAGAACAAGGTTGATCATACCCTAAAAATGGAAAGGCTCAGATTGTCAGAGAAAAAAAAAAGTATTGTTTAGGTGCAAACATATAAGATTTTCAGAAATCTAAGAAAACAAAACATGAAAGACAAGATATGCAAAGCACAAGAATATACACATGGAGTCAGAAAGTGGAGTCAAACAAGCAATCCGTATGAAAAAGTTTTCCTTGACTGTGATAATATTTACCATCTAGGATGATCAAAATAAAACAAAAAATAAACAGTATTCCAGACAGAATTTTAGGCAAGTTTCTATTCTGGAAGGCATTTAGGCATCTAAGTATAGGCAACTATCACTACCATAGAAATAACAGATTATATTAAACAAAATATTTACAGTATGCTTATTGAAAACATCCTTCTGCATCAAGAGATTAAACTACAACAGAATAAACTAATTCACACATAAGGAGAAAGTTATCATTAGAATTCAGGGCACAAAGTCATATTACTATCTATTTTAAAAGAAACAAGGAAAAGGAAGTAAAGCCTTAAATATATTTCTTTAAATATAGAGGAAAATCAATGGATCTAAAGAGATTATAAACATAACAAATAGTGTGACACAGGACAGAAAAAAAACCACTGCAAACATACTCTAGATGATTAGATACCCACGCCACAGACGCTGTAAAAAACTACTTGCAGACAACATGCTGGAAAATGAGGAATAAAACTGAGAGAAGTACCTCTTCCTGGAAGAGGTTCTGGCGATTCTTCAGTGCTCGGAGCCTGTTTTGTTTGTCTTCATGCTCCAAATGTTCATCAGGGGGGTGAAAGTACCCAATCAAGTCCTGAAGGCTCAGACTCACTGACTCAATAGGCAAATCGACAGTGGAAGACTTTGCTTTCTTGCTGAGAGCATCAAGGCCCCTACAAGAAGATGCAAAGTCTCCTGAGTATTGGAAATGAATTTATTTTATCATTAAAACCCTTTTTTGGTTTAAAAGTTAAGTTTGTTTAGATGCCAAAGCTTAATTTGTTTTCTGACAGCTATGTAACTTCTCAAAAATTATTTGTGTCTGCCCCATTCTTCATTTAATGATCCATCCCTCCCTTCCCAAACACAAACTGCAAGTATCAAAAATGTTTCTCTTGATTTTATTTTTTTTGAAATCCAGAAAACACATTTTAATATTCTACCTACCCACTTAGCAGTATCAGAGACAGACCAAACAAGAGAAGTTATTGTAAACCTGTGCAAAGCACCATGAGGCTGGAATGGACTGAAGTCAAAGAACCAGTCATACAGTGCTGAAGAGGGCACAGAAAGTCCATATGGGCTCTCAAGCATGTCTCTAACCTGTTCTTAAGCCATCTTCAGTGTTGGAAGAGGCAGCTCTTCCATACACTCTGTCCCAGCACTTCATTAGCCTGTCTCCCTGATACACAATTCAAGCTTGGCCTTGCTGTAAGTCTACGACCATCATCTCCTAGAAGTGGAGGTCAGACCATTTTCATCCATGTTGCACCTGCCCCATGCTTAGATGAATTCCCAACAAATGCCATGATCTCACACCTCAGCACTGTGCTTTCTGGACCCCTGATATACCTTTCTCCTCCGTTTAAACTTCATCTTTCTTGAAATGCAGCTGTTCGAGCTAAGACCTCACCAGCGCCATTCAGACAGTGGAAGGTGAGGACTTTCGTTGCACATCCCTGGCTTCCCTCAGGAAGGTGGTGGCGGGCAGGGGCTGGGCAGGAGGACTTCTTCAGCAATGTTTCAAAAAGATAGCTACAAAACTTATCTTTAAAACTGAATCTCTGTTGTAAGCATGTGTTCTGAAGAGCAATTTTCTACTGACTTTGTGGGCAAGAACTGGCACACATACTTACAAGAGTAATTTTGATCATCTCCAATTCAGCTGTTTCTACTTCGAGTAACATCCTGACAGAACTAGCTAAACGCTACCTTAGACTGCCTGCGCACTCTGCAAAAATCTTCACTGTAATTTAACAATACCTTGATCTCTGAAACATTGTAATTAAATTGCCTTTCTCTGTTCTCTTTCACAGCATTCTTGGAATCATAGAATTGTTTAGGATGGAAGGGACCTCAAAGATCATCTAGTTCAAATCTCCTTCCATGGGCAGCAACACCCTACACTAGAACACGGTGCCCAAAGCCCCATCCAACGTGGCCTTGAATACTTCCAGGGATGGGGTATCCACAGCTTCTCTGGAAAACCTGTTTCACTGCCTCATCACCCTCACAGGGAAAAAATTTCTTCCTAATATCTAGTCTAAATCTCCCCTCTTTCAGCTTAAGGTCATTCCTCCTTGTCCTATCACTCCCTGCCGTTGTAAACAGTCCCCCTCCAGCTTTCCTGTAGGCCCCCTTTAGGTACTAGCAGGCTGCAAATAGGTCTCCCCGGAGCCTTCTCTTCTCCAGGCTGAACAACCCCAACTCTCTCAGCCTGTCCTCATACAAGAGATGCTCCAGCCTTCGGATCATCTTCGTGGCCTTTCTCTGGACCTGCTCCAACAGCTCCGTGTACTTCTTCTGCTGGGGGCCCCAGAGCTGGACGCAGTACTCCAGGTGGAGTTTCATGAGAGCAGAGTAGAGGGGCAGAATCCCCTCCCTCGCCCTGCTGGTCATGCTGCTTTGTATGCAGCCCAGTACATGGTTGGCTTTCTGGGCTCCAAATGCACATTGCCAGCTCGTGTTGAGCTTTTCACCAATCAACATTCCTAAGCCCTTCTCCTGAAGGCTGCTCTCAATCCATTCTCCTCCAGCCTGTAGTTGTGCTTGGGATTACACCAACACATGTGCAGGACCTTGCACTTGGCCTTGTTGAACTTCATGTGGTTCACATGGGCCCACCTCTCAAGCCTGTCAACCTCCCTCTTAGAAGCTTCTAAAAAATGTATTATTTACATAGTGATGAGGGCTTGCAATTCTTTTGTATTTTAAATAGCATAGAGTAGGCAATTCTCCTGATAGGCATATTTCTCTGTTTCTATTTAAGTACCTAGGTAAATGTTTTTCAACAAATTGACATGTCTATGTCTTTGGCTGTGTACTGATTTAGGACATGGATCCTTCAGGTTGCCATCTCCCACATCTTCTGTTGTGACAAATGAGTTCCTATTAAATTCTTATCATTCCATATAGTCTTATTGCATATCATCCTTTTTCTAATGCCAGCTACACAGAGAAGAGGGGCCCTTCATCATGAAGTCACAAACATTTGAGAATTAGCATTTTATCAGTGTTATTTGGAAGGATATTTGGAGTAGGAAGATAAATGCCAATTGCATAAATCTGGCAGTATTTTTAAATGGTTAAATACTACGAAAACATTTTATATATTGCAAAATATTAAAGAAACAAGTAGTATTAAAAGGGAAAAAATAAGAAGAGTGTAATGGGAGGATAGAAAGAAGGTATAATTTCATACTTTTAAGAAAAAATTTTCTTGAGACTATGAACTTCAGATATTTGCATCTTGTACAAGTTTGTAGTTACACAGTTATCTCCTTCTTCCAGGTTTTTCAAGGAAGGGCACTTTTAAAAGCCATACTCAGAAAAGAAAGAGCTAAATGAGTCACCGGATGACTTACAGCAAATTTTGGCAAGGAAAAAATTTCTCTTTTATACTTTGTTTGCATTTGCAATATGTTTAATGCATTCAAATCAAGGTTGAACACTAAAACAATATTAGAAGATAGAGAAAAGAAACTGACCAATCTCTCTCAAGGTACATCTCTGCTGATAACATATGAAGAAGTGGCATAAAGTCTGGTTTGAGAAGTATTCATTTGTTTTTCCTGAGGGCTGAATTTGTTTTTTTTTCTGAGGGCTACATTCTGAGGGCTGTTGTGTTAATGACTACTTTGAATAGAAAATAGAAAAATAGAAACATTAAGGTTGGAAGAGACCTCAATAAAATAGAAGAGGAAAAACACCCCAAAGGGATGAAAAGATAATTTGAAAAGCACACCTTATAAATCTGTTGAAAAGGAAGACTGTACTACGGATGACACGTGCTGTACGGGATTCTTCATTCTGAGATCTCGACAATGTTAAACCATCATCCATGTGACCTTCATGGTGCATTATTGCCTGCAGTACAAAAATAAAAAGCAGTCACTGCAAAATGAAACATTATTCACATGTAAGAAGTATGAACATTCACATAGTAAGGCAGGCTAGGAAATGCTGAAGTCAAATACAAAAATTAAAAAAAAAAAGAATTTAATTAAAAACAGACAATCCCATGTTTTACTTCCCCATGTCCAAAGACACGCTGGTACTGAGCCAGCAGGTTCAGTGCCATAATAATCGTAAAGCCACAACCTCTATAAACAATACACTTAATTAAAAAAAAATTAAAACCCCAAAAGTCTACGGGTTTTTGCTTGTTGTTTGCTTTTGTCACCTTTAAAAGTAGTTCCCTTACACAGCAACAGATCCCTAAACTACAGACAAGGTCAAAACAGGTATTCTTTAATGGTCCTGATTTCGAAGGATGTTCCTGTCCTTTTCTGACTGTGCTTTGAGCCACTACTGATAACTTACAGTTTTTTGTGTTTAGCAATCATGGCTCTGAAGGTATTCAATCCAATCTACATAAATATTTTAAACAATTTTAGATAAAAATGTGTTTTTCATACACACATACGTAAACTATTTGTATTCCTTACGTTACTAAGTTATTCAATAATGTATCTTATTTTGAATAATTTTAGAATTAAGTATTACTATTATTATAACTTATTTATATTAATATTATAATTACTAAAATTTTATATGTATATAAATACTGTTTCTTAAATAGATCTTACTTTTATGTAAAATATTTGTAGAACGTGTATATGTGTATGTGTGTATATATACATATATATGATAGAATTTTGTCATGTTTACATACATAAAATAATTATAAAGCATGACCTTCCAAGTATACCAGATGTTGCTCTAGCTTTGTAGATCTAGCATGTAAAATAGTCATAGAAAACACTAGAGCGTGGATAAAGATCTTACTTTATTTTTAAAATTAGACTAAAATATTTCTTTTTTGATGAGAAATAACTTCCTGCAAAGTTGTACATTTACAACAAACTCTAACACAAATGTAGCTACTGAAACATGTGTCAAATTTTAAAAGAATCTTTTTCCTACTTTATTACGTTGAGCTAGTATTCTCCTTGGCCATGGTTATTGTTAAAGGAAGAAGCCCCTCAGGGCTCAAGACTTGAACATTCCAGTCCAAAAGGTAATATGCTTACAACGTGGAAAGAAAAGACTCTACTAAAAACCTCTTCAATACAAACTACAGCATCCTGAAGAAAGGAATTTTAGCATATTCTACACGCTATTACTAATATTTTAGATTGACATCAAGTATATCCAGATTTATCAGTGTTTGTGGGTAAATGTCTATAGGTTAGCACATGCACTTTCTCTGGCTTTCAGTTTAAGAATTCAGTACATCATGCAATTTTTCAATACGTGAACCAAAAAAAAAGTTTCACAATGAAAAAAAGACACGCTTAAAATATTTGAATGCCAGAAATTAGCTGTCTCCTGTAGTTTCCTTCAGCTTCATTTGCCCCCCTCGTCCGATCAGACTGTGACCAAATGAAATGCATTCCTGCTCACAGTCTTACCTTCCGCTGGACAGAACCCATTCTTACAGACTTAGCGTCAGCAGACTGGTACGTGAGCCATAAGCCCGTATCTACATGCTGTATGAAGCATATTGAATCCCCATATTTTATTTCAGGTGCTCCCATTCCATCCACCTCTTTTCTTGTTCCTGTGTCCAACTTTTCCTGAAGAAAAAAAATATACAAGAACAATAACCAATGTGTTAATATTTGCATAAAATATTAAATACTACACAATTGTCCAGAACAGGATCTCAAAGAGTATTTGAGATCTTTCTTCAATGAAACAATTAAAAAAATGGCAAAAGTGTAACTTCTAGTTGCATCTAGTTTAGGGAAAAGATGGAGTGATCCCATACACAAAAAAAAAAAAGTCTTATTATACTAGGAAAGCCAGGCACATTCATTTCACCTGCCTAGGAAAGAAGTAGAACGATAATTGACTGCACATGTCATTACTGAGACATAAAAGTTTACAAAACAAACCCATATACATTGAAACCCTTAGGTGAACCAGATATTAACTCCAGAAGCTTTTTCTTGGGGACTTTTTTTTTTTCCCTAGCCTGGAAAAGATGAGCGTCTCCCGACAAGTTATTTCCAACCATCACAGAGGGAGATGACCTTTAACCTGTCGCTGCCCATTACTGCCCAACAGTAATTCCTTTTTCTCAGGAAAACAAATCCACTTCTGTGTGTTTGCGACTGGCCTGCCGACATGCTGTGAAAGAAGAATGGCATGACCATGTGTCAGTCCAGCCAGTGTCCCTTACAGTCAGCAGTCATTTCAGGAGAGAAACTTAGTATCCCAGACAATACTATAGTTTGTAACTTTAATTTGAGGTGTTCCCCAATCTCTGCATCTTCTAAGAACAAACTCCTTCCCCACAGACATCAGTTTATAAGACAGCTAGCCTATGTATCCTGGCTCATGGCAGATCACCCATTTGATCTCCCCAAAAGCATACGGTTCAACTGACAGATAAACCTCATGTCTGCCTGCACTAGTTGTTAAATCCAAAGGTAAGTATAGAAAAAGCACATTACAAAGGTAAGTATATATCTTGTTAACTGTAGAAAAGATGTTAATGTATGTAATGTAATGTTATGCCCAAACCTTCTCAGGGGACATTGACCTTCTTCACAGCAAGGTGCCTGTTCCTCAGGCTGTCACCACTAGCTCCATTTTAGACAAAAATCTTCTCCATTGAGAGTAACCAAAACCACTGAGACTCATTAGTTTTGATTCATGTGATCAATTCATTGACATAGAAACTACTCATCGTTCTCCTTGGAGGAGAGGGAACACATCACAATTGTTGCAGTTGAAGCTGAGACTACTATAATACCACAGTTGCTCTCCCTGTCACAGCTTCAGCAGCACCAGCAAGTTCACCGGTGCAGTAACTCCCTCTATTCTGCTTCTGTAGAGGCTCACACATGCTCAGATAAGAAGCTGCTTAATTTTAACACTGTTCAAAAAACGATCTGTGCAAATTGCAGGCTTATTCTAGGCACATTCTTGGTGCAAGATGATCCCTTAACCAAATACAACTTCAACCTTTTTTGCTTCTCCCGATGAGCAGTAGAGGACAAGCCACTTTCTTCAGTTCCTCAGAGTAAACATTACAAAAAATGAGACAAAAACTTCTAAACATTCTACCCTACAACAACCAGGAAAGACTAGGAGAATGATTACACCACGCACATGTGCCTTGACAATCTGGGGAGATAGCTTCACCGTAAAAGATGACAAAGATTGGGTTTTTGAAATGAACGGAAAACAATAATTTATTACAGGATTTTTAAAAGCATTCATTAAGTAAAGGGAGATGTCATGTAACTAGATTTTCACCCTACAATTATGAATGTATTTTGAAGCACATAAAAAAAAAACCCTTACCCTCATGTGAAATTCTTATTGTTACCTTTCATAATATTAAGCATCTAGACATAATATATTCATCAATTCAGATTATCAAACTTTTTCTGGGTACGAATGTTAATTTCACTATCTTGTCAATGCCTGATTCCTTAAGTGCTGAAATTCTTACTAAAATCTTGTCCATTGACACATGGTAATAACTGATTTATTAATAGATCTGATGTCAATTACCAAGTTATTGTGTGCTTCTATTTCATTATTAATTCATTGTTTAGTTTATATAATTTCTCTAAATGTTGTATTCAATTCTTTCAAAAGATAGCACAAACAACCTGAATGTAATAACAGTTGGAAATTGAAAAGCCATTTATAATAGGACATTGCACACAAATGATGATGGGGAAAAAATAAATTAGGTCCTGCTATATCATATGAAGAAATGACAGCCTGAATTCAAGGTTCAGTCTTTTGAATTACGTTTGTAACTAGAAGATAGTGTGAACCTGTGTGAACATTCTGTGCTTCTACATTGTAAGATTTTCTTTTTTTTTTACCATCTTCCTACTGACAACTAACTTCTTAAGATATGAATATATGAATTCATAAATTTTCTTATAAAGCACTGTCAGTATCATAAGGGATTATTAATTTAAAATATTAGTTCATATCTTCTTTAAAATCTACTGACTATAACAGAAATATGAAAAGGTTTGATATCGAAATATTCATTCCAGTTACAATTAACATTAAATTTACTTAGTATAAAAACTGCAGTGCCAACAATTTACCAAACAAAATCTCTGCCCTCACCTGTGTAAGCAAACTGATAACTCTGCCTGTAGGTTTAGAGCGAAGACTGAATTCCATGACATTCAGTTGAGCTCTTTGATGCAAAGTAAGCATAGCAGTCAGGAAAGCACACAGTGAAAGTTGGACTGGATATAGGAGAGCAATGGAAGGCTACGGGATGGTCTGGGGACAGCATGCACTAAAGCATTCATTTGGGAGCTTCAAGACATGGAGCTTTTTGGGGAGCGAACAGGAACCACAAACTCTATAAAGGGGAAGATTTGAATAGAGTGCTGGATTTATGTAAATAAGCAGCAGGTAGTTGGGAAAGTACATATAAAGAATCAGTCTCGTTATCTAATGTAAAATAGTTCATTAGTGACAATCAGGATCTGAATAACATCAGAAATCACAAAGTTACCACTTAAAAATTGTGTATTGGTATGGACATTACATGATGCAAGTTCCCAGCCCACTACACTCATACTGTAACCCGTCATTGCATAACCACCTGCTCATTCTTCCTACAGCATATTTACGAAGAAAAGCTTTGGTTTTGTTTGCAGTCTAGGCCCATTCTCAGACCATCAACTTTTTCTAAACAAATATCAAAAACCTTAAGTCACTGGGACATAAAGAAACAATTGGGGTTTGCAACAGTCTGTAAACCACCTCAGTAATGTGAAGCAACAAGAATGCATTGGAAATGAACAGGTTTATTGAATAATGTCAGATTTTTTCCAGAAGGATGAGCTCTGTATAAACATTTTTTTATTCCATGCGTACATGTTCCATACAAGCCAATCTTCCCACATTTGCTGTGGGCTAAATGGACAAAAAAATTTAAATAGTTTTATCTTAATGTTGAAAAAAATATTGTTCTATGAAGCCTCACCTTAAATGTGTTATTTCACTCTAATGTTTCTGTTTAATTCCTTATAACATTCCAAAGTGGATTCCCACGATTAATGCTTTTCCTTTCAATTTTATCTCTTGTCATCTGACACAGCCTATAACTTCTGTGGCACACTGTCAGGACTGACATTCTAGCAGATCTCACTGACTGGAAGAAGCCAATTCATGACTGCTTTTTAAGCTGACATTAATGTATTTTCTATGAAATTTTATTAAGAAGCAAGTGAAGACACAAAAATACAGGCCATCAAATTTTATTAAAATTTATGTATTTCTGCCCACTGGAAAAGGCTGTGGACAGGAAAAGCAGACTTTGTACAGGATGTATAAACATTTCTAAATGTCGTGGTTCGGCCCCAGCCCCAGCCGAGCCCCACGCAGCCGCCCGCTCACCGCCCCGGCAGCAAAACACGGGGCAGANTTTACCGACCGACGACCTGACAGACCCGATGACCAGAGGGACCCGATGACCAGCCCGCAGCGAGACCGTCCCGGAGCAGCCCCGGGCCCCTCCCGGGCCAGTCCCTTTATAGGGGCGTGACGTCACGTGGTGTGGAATAGCGGCCGGCCCGGCCCGGCTCACCTGGCCCGGGCCTGAGCATTAACCCCGGCCTGGCCAGAGCCAGGACACTAAACCAGTAAAATTACCTAATATCAGTGGAAAAGTTATTTTAAGCTAATGCTTTTTATCAAAAATAATCAATATTTAGCAAATGCAAGAGAGAAAAAGAAACCCACAGAACTTAATCACCACAAACTGGGGTCTATGATGGAGCCATATGTTTGGGGAATACATAGTAGGTATCTGTGGACATCCTGTGCTGAATGAAGCGAGACTACAAGAGAGAAAAATGTATTTTCTGAATTTCAGACACTGGAAAGGCTAATATAATTCTCATTTAATGATAATTATTAGGGTAATATATAATAACCAGAGCATAAAGCCCAATTCCCAGGAAAAAAATTAAGAGACTGTTAGCGCCTCAGAATACCCATAACTTCTGAATTCTATTTGGCTTGTGATGTGTTTAAGCTTTCGTATTTCTTTATTCTGCTGAGATATTTAAAGAACTTGAACAAGTAAGAAGATTCTGATCTGATTTTTCAACTTCTGTATCAGAATGTTGTGTTTTGAAAGAAAAAACCAAAAACAACAACAACAAAAACCCACAACAAACCCAAAACCAAAGTGAGTGTGTGTGTGTTACTTTGAGCATATGAGAAAAGTATTTTGATTCATATAAAACACGTTATAAAAAGCTTTATGTCTCTCTTCTGCTTATTTTCTAAATGCAGTACTGGCAAGCTAATGTGTTTAAAATGATGAGTAAGGCCCTTGCAGATAGGTTAAAAACAACATTAAATGATGAGCATTTACATTTGCATCTGAATTTTCAGATTTATAGGGGATGAAACCTGCTCTTCATTTGAAAATTGAAATTATCTACTCACATGCCCGGAGGAACTGAGTCTCCCACTACAAATAAGGGTATTCTTCCCCCATATCTGGTTTTGCCTATTTAGAGCTAACTTATCTATAGTACAAGTGGGATCTTGATAATTCTTCCTTCCACTACTTTTCAGACAGTGGTAAAAAAGACTGAAATTGCTATAAGAAAGATCTAGCCATTTCATACTACCAATTATTAATGTTCTGTATTTAACAGAGAAAATCAGGGGCTGCCTTTTATCCAGGAATAATTATTTTGGGCTAACTATATGCAACAAGTGAAAGGCTGGATGGCTTGCCCATACACGCTCAGAGGAAAAGACACGGCTGAAGCTGCTTACCTTCTCTTTAGAAGTCTTTCAAGAACTGCTATAATTTTGAAATATTTATTTAACACTCTTTCCCAGAGAGGGAAGGCACCTATAAATTTTTAATACCTGTATCCTAATAAAGTGAAACATGACACTCCTTTAAGAAGTCCTAAACAGGACCCTGGATACATCCTCAGTAACGAAGGGCACACCATAACATCCTGCCCCCTGAGGCATCTCCATAATTCCTTCAGTTAAAATGAATGTTGACATCCACAAAATCAACATCAAATATGATCTTCCAAGCTTCCAATTTCTTTGAAAATCCATATTTAAGTATCATTAAGATTATAACTGTCACATACTGATCAGCTTATAGACCCCTCTTAAAAAACTCTCATGTTACTTCAAGAATTGATTATCATAACATGTTTCTGCATGCCCCAAAGCCTTTTATCCCTGCTCTGCTCAGCATAGAATAGGTTTGGTCACTTAACAACAACTAAATAAAAAAAAAAGTTAAGTTTTTATTTGAACATGGTAGAACAAAACCACTTCAAAATATAAATCCTCAAAATACTTCCAGATAACACTTTCCAATTCGGGGGGGGGGAAGAAAAGAAGAAACTTTAAATACAACATTGTCCAATCCCCACAACACATATGCATATTCTACTTAGAAAACAGAGACAAGCCACCTTCTCCATATCAACAAAAGATACGCTCTGCATTGGTAACAATTCTTGCCTTCAAGAATTTTTTGGACTAAATAATCCATGTAACAGCACAGCGCAATATATTGTTCCACTCTTTTTCGAGTAACCTCCGCTGAAGACTCCACGTGGAGAATCAGTGCATGAATTATTTTATCCCTCTTCTTTCGAAGGATAATAACCACTGAGATCTATAGTAACTGCAACAGGAATTCCCCAATACAGTTGCACTGCATTGCCCTAAAATATTTAAGTATTTCTACAACTTTTCTAACTGGTTTTAAAAAAAAACCAAAACACTACGTTGTCAGGCTCTCAATCACCTGAACGAAAGTCTTAGTTATCAGAGTGCAAAAGTCTATATCTTCTTTCAGGTATATACTCATTTCTTATCTTCTCAAGCAGACAAGTAACTAAAAACCCAAACATATATTAAGTAAATGCTACTGAGAAGTTATTGAATAATTCTGTTTATTATTACTATATATTTTAGAAGGCTATATTTTTAAAAATAACCAACATTATTGTTGGAAAATTTTCAGCAACATAATGCTATAGGGCAAGAGTATGAGAAATCAAAGGGTATTAAAGAATTAATCATAGTATTAAACTGTTTACCTACTACACAAAGCACTATTCTGAACTTGAAATGCTTATTGAAAGTGTCAAATTAAAATTCAGACTACCATAACTTTAAATTAGACTACAGTAAAGTAGTGGATGAAAGGAATTCTGATTTTCCAATGTAATTTAAATAACCTACAATATAAATTTTTTCTGTCAGCCAACAGACAGCAGCAGTGAAGTACCAAGGAAGTTTATCAGAAAAAACAAGTAAGAAATAAAGAAAGGGTTCAAAATTAGGCAAACAGTACCAAATGCTGCACTGATTCCATACCTTGGAAGACCGAAAACAGAATGCCGTAGATTTTACATCCGCTTTCTCTTTGTCTGTAAGAAGAAGACTCTTGTCATCCAGGAGACTTAAATATTTTCCTGTTGTTATATGTCTTAGTCTGAATGGCTGTCCCCATCTAATGTGGCTGCCACTCCACCTAAGAAAGTTCATAGAAAACGTAACAGATTTTAACTACTGGTAAAAAAATTTTAAAGTAGATTATATTGCCAACTAGCTGGTAAAAGGATAAAGTTCTAAATGTTGGATTATCGGCAAGAAAATGTCTACTAACTAACTAGACGTTATCTCCTCTAAAACCATTCTAATAAATAATCTTAACCTCTTCCTTTACAGAGGCTGCCTTGGTTCAAACTGAATTCCTCTTGCAAGATGATACAGCCTGCCTATGGAAAAGGAGGCATGTGCTGTACACAGCGAGTTTAGATCTGCCAGTTCCCTCTCCAACATTTCATCTACCAGCAGCCGGGTTTGTTCACTCTCCCAGAGCACTCTCAGCAGTCAGCAAGCTTTATTACTAAGCAAAGACTGGTGCAGATTCTTCATATTCTATAGGAGAAAATGAAGGAAGAAAGGAAAGATTTTCTAAGCTCCCCGAGAACTCCTCAAGTTAAAGCATAGGTTGCAGGTTTTGAACTTCTTGTCTTAAACTGAAAAGTCAGCTCTTTTGTTCTTCCTGATTAACTCCTG
The DNA here is from genome assembly GCA_013399095.1 of Psophia crepitans. Classification (NCBI taxonomy): domain Eukaryota; kingdom Metazoa; phylum Chordata; class Aves; order Gruiformes; family Psophiidae; genus Psophia; species Psophia crepitans. Next base: position 139,841 of record VWZZ01000624.1, read on the forward strand.
AAGACAAACTTGTTTAGGGGTTACTAAGGAGGATGCATTTTCAGAAGACTTCTTGAATATTCCTTAGATCGGTAAATAGCCACAGATAGGATGTTTTCCTGGGTCTTCACAAAACTTTCTTCAGTCTTATATACTCAGAAGGTTAACACTCTAGATGTATGTGCATACAGCTTTTTGGAGAAGAAATCATACATTTGTTTTGTGTTTGCAAAATGCCCATCATAACAGAGTTATGACATACTGATGAGGTTCTGATGTGCTTCCACAAATACTAGTAATTCTCTACACTTATTGTGACTTGAAATAACTTAAAATTATTAACAAATGTTCATGTGGTATCAATGAAATATACAAATGTATTCTTATGAATTTAACTTGATTACAAACTCACTCCCATATCAGAACTTTGTATTACTGCATCTTCTCACTTGCATTTAAAGTAATTCCCAGTACAGCATTTAAAAACAAAAAAAGTTTTTATACATATGCTTTGTATAAATTTATATAGCCTAGTCTGAAAATTCCTTACATTATTACTTACACAGGTTTAAGTAATTTTTGTCTTCCTTGACACTTACATGTAGCAGATTCAAGCATTTACCTATTCAATATAAATATCTATTTGTTTGAGCACATGTTCTTAACAGTTGGCCATACCATATGCAAAACCGATTTGGCAGGCATTTTTAAAGAGCAGGAGGTTTTGAAATGCAAGAGCAATACCTGGCTTCTGTATTGCAACAGGATTTGTTACGCTCCACTAATTAAAATCCTAAACCTTTTTAGTTATTCACTTTAAAGAGGCCAAAAGAATGAAGAGGTTTTCCTCTCAGCTATTCTATTTTGTAAACTAAGTAGTCTCTTCTGTTTAAGTCGAAGGGGAGAGGAATCTGGGGAAGAAGGAGATATGGAAGCTTTCTATCTTAGAAATGCATTTCTTTTTTCCTGTCTTCTATACAGCAAAGTCAATATATTCCATAAAAGTCCATCTAAGTATCAGTGTTCTAGTGCAACTTCTGCTTCTCAATTAAGTAATGTGTCAGATCGTTAATTTGAACTATTGCATTGCTGCGTCTGGCACAACACACCAGCTCTGCACCTTGCATATTATGGGCCATGCAGGGGAGCTGCCTTTCCTCTAGTCTGATTCAATTTTTTCTTGGACCCAATAGCTATGGACCATAAGGGGAAGAAGGTAAAAAAGAAAAAAAAAACAAACAAGTAGTTCAATTGAGCCACATCCCTAGTTCATGCCTGCAGGACAGGAAAAAGGACAGTTCATGTGCACTTACAAGAAAAGCCTTTTGAGCAGAAAATAACTTGTGAAGCCATTTCCAACTATTAAAACTAATTTTCTGCAATGTCAAAATATGACCCCTGTCACCTTTTGGGAAAGAAAGGAACGCTGAGCAATAGTATCTGGCATCCCATAACAGGGCATCCTAAGAAATAGCCTGCACATGCAGACTCCCCAGGAGATTTTTACGAAAGCTCTCCATTAATGAGGAAAATTCAGAAACAATGAATCCTTTAGAATCATATAAAATTAAGAGCATTAATACTATATCTGCAGTCATTTTGGAAGGACTAGAACTGATGGAGGACTTCAGGCATGTATACACTAAGTTACAGATTGAAACATTTGCATGAATAGGATTGTGCCTGCAACAAATGTACATAGCTATTAGAATATCACAGAAGAAGATAGGGAGGTGAAGGACTTGTAGGAGAGTGTGTTAGTCTTGGGATTTTATTTGTGGGGCTTTTTTCCTGGTAAGAAAGTCATGTTCCTTAAAAAGAAAGATTACTGCTGCCTTTGCTTAGTTGTTTTGACAGTTCTCACCATTTCTCTCAGTCATATATGTTCCAAAGTATACACTGCAAAAGTCTGTATACAATGCCTGTCAAAGTGAGATATATGACAGTCATAACAGAAGCCTGTTATTTCTCAAATCCCCACATTGCTCCAGTACCACTGCTTATTAGGGCAGTACATGCAAGGAGGAAAATAACAAGTCAGAGATCCTTCCACAGTTTCATTCTATGATTCTATGATTGCTGTCACTTAAGCACCCTCAAGGTCAATTGCAGTCCAAAGCAAAAATCTCACTGCCCTATCAATGACATTTAACATGATCCTATTAAATAAAATGCACACACAGAAAACAGCGTCATTAGAGTGTAACCTTTTCCTAAACTGCACTGATTTAATCTCTAAGAAGCAATCATTTATTAGTCACCAGAAATTTTACCACAAGCACATATTGTAACACAATTTAAGTGCAATTTTACAGTGTAATTACCTTAACAAACAAGGCACAATTCCTTACTCTATTTCCATCACTTCCAACAACGCAAGGTAGCATTTTTTCCTGTAATTTTTTGCCCTTAAAGACTCCCAAATGGCTTAAACAAGTCAGGGGGTGGCACACATGAATTATTCTTTTTAAGGAAAACAGTCCTGATTATGTCACATATATATGTTAAAGATGTAAATTGTGAATTCACTAACAACTTCAAAAAAATAATGGAAACACACACAGCATATGTGTTAACACAGGCTTTCTATGGCAAGTTGTTTAATTTTTCATGGAAGTGTTACAGTGCACTTTTTGAAGATGATTTTAGTATTATCAGTCTGGTTTTATAATTATCAACCTGATTTTATAGTAATACTCTTACTAAACAAAAAGTGTCAAACTAACTTCTTTTTCTGAGCGAGATTTTACTTACGCAACTCTTAGAGTCTCTAGACGCCAAAGGGAACGAGCATGAATTGACACAGCGCCACCTTCATAATGGACAGTTCTGAAAACCAAGAAAGGTACAGAGTAAATATTCAGGTCTGTTGTAAGAATTCACCATATTTGCTTGTTCATTTAACTGCACCTCTTATTTTAAGACTGCAAAAGTTATTATTGCAACTCTCAGGCTCAAAGGTTATCATACGCAAAATCAGCTCTTATCAATTAAAGCTTCAGACCAGTTACTCAAATAAATTTTATTTTAATTGTCTTTAGCATCCATCATTGTGATATTGTAATGAGATTTATACAGTGTTTGCTTAGACATCTTTCTTAGTGTTTTAATGATAGAGAACCCAGGAAAGAATGGG
>VWZZ01000626.1:0-17003 GCA_013399095.1 Psophia crepitans
CTTAGTGATTCCATGATTCTACGCACTAACCGAGTGAAACCAGTTACACAGACCTCCTCGCCAACACCCTTCGGGACATATGCTGTCATCACACGAGGGTCAGGAAGAATATTTAGGACAGTATTGCACAGTGCAGCAAGAAGACTTGACTTTTTTTGTCCTGTGCAAAGGGTTCCGCAACATTCTAGTAACCGTCTCAGTGAAGGAATGATTCATTAGAGAGACTGAGACTGCTACAGAGCTGTCTGCTGTGAACAAAAGGTCCACACAGCATGAAGCCTTTTACAGACAGCACCAGTTCAAATGTGTTAATTATTTCGAGTGTGCGTCCAAGATGACTGGGGGATATTCCTGGAGCAGACTGACCATGTGACTGCCATTATTTATTACCAAATACTGCCAAAGCCCATTGCGCTACACATGCGTCCTGGCAGCTGACTCCACTAAATACACACGCAGTAAATCAGGTCTCAGTTACAAAATAATTTCCACATTTTTCAGCGTGCGAGTCTGTCCTTGTAGAACGTTCTCGAAAGACAGTGCAGCATATCGCAAGCTTTACTGCTTGCTGTAGCGTACAGTGGTGAACACCTTCCAGAGCAAAGGAGGTCAAAGGAGCAGTACGAGAGGAGGTGCTCCTGCTCCTGGTGCTTTTCACAAAGCACACTCAAGTAAGTGTGTATCTTCAGTGAGTGCAGTGAGGGACGAGGCACTTGGGAGGTTATCCTACAGAAGATACTTTCTGTTGGCCAAACCTTGTGCATCAACATTGCTGATCCTTAACGAAGTGCTAGGTATCAGTGGTTCCAAGAAGTTGAGCAGAACCCTATCAGATAATCGTCATTTTCAATGAACAGAGATGATCGAAGCTGGAGGGTATCTCATAGGTGTTCAGGGAATGCCACACCCAAAGCCAACAACGGATTGATCACTGGATGCTGTTTCATGCCCTATGCCAGAGCTCGTGCCAGCCAGACTGATTCATTGATCAAGACCACCAAAGCTGTACTTCTACCTTTGACCCAGTGATTCCTGCGGCGCTGATTTCAGCCCTGCCTGTTCTGAGGCACTGCGTACTGAAAGCCTCCAATGCTCATAAAGAAAAAAGCAACTTGGTCTGAAAGTCAGTGCTGGGCAGGCTTTGAGAGGGAGAGGTCACATTCCGGAGAGAGGGGAAACCAGCACTGTGTAAGGCGTTAGCGTGTCGGCGGGACCAGAGGCCCTCTCCTCGCTGCCCTCTCCTCCACCTTGAGCAAGGCTCCATCAGCCTTGTTTCACAAAACATCACTGGCTCAGAGAAGTTACTTGCTTACCAAGCCTTGTCAAGAAAACTTCTTTTTCTTAAGGACAATTGCTACGTACCGTAAGGGTTAATCCAAGCACTACATAATGAAGAAAAAAACATTAAAAATGTGTGTGGGGGGGATTTCGCGCACCTATTTATACACATTTAACTCAAAAGAGCCTGTCTGCGCATGGTGTAAAGCTGAGAGAGAAAAAGATTCCTCTTCTAGTGTGGGCACCACTTCAGCCATCAGGTCTGTCTGTCTCCCTCTCCACCGAGTGTCTGGGGCACTTCAGGGCGCTGGGAGCCCAACCTGGGTGCTCGGAGTGGATCGGGTGTTAAGCCCTACATGAGGACACTGAAGAGCTGGATAATGAGCTGAAGTTTGTTTACACCATTTAAATACCTAGGGAAAAATAAGCAACTTTCACCTTGCTGAGATATTTTTTTATTTGAATGATAGAGCAGGAATGTCTCAGCTTCTTGGCCTGGGGATGCAGGTATAACAGATGAGTCCTGCATCACTCTTCTGTGTCACTCTTCTCTGTCACTTCTTTCTCCAGAAATCAACTAGTCTTGAATACAGAAATAACGGAGTCTCATAATTAAATCTCATCCTATCAAAGGCGATGGTTTAACAGTGACAATAACACTTTGAAATAAAAAGTTCTATCAGTATGAAAATTGTGCATCCTGTATTTCCAGCAGCCATTTCAATATTTAACAGTTATTTCTAGTAGTAATCAATAATCATGGGAATTGCTCTTGAAGATGTAAAGCATAAAAATTATGTGCTCATTTCCATTTGCTCATTAAAACCGTACAAACAAAAATATTGCACTCATATTTCTCCCTCCTATGCATGGATTAACACTGGTTTAGCCATTAATACCTAAAACATTCCTGTCTAGCATTAATGTAGATAAATAATTCTACCTCAGATTAAAATAAAAAAAAAAAGAACAGTATTACCATTCCGCAGATTTTAGTTCCATTTTCTTAATATTATACAGGTGGAGAAAAACCTACAGAGTCACAGTTATAAATTTAGTATAAAATAAACTTTAAAGAAGGGGAAAAACCCCAAGCCCATGAGAGATGCTAAAAATCCCGACAGGTCACAGTCAATGAACTTTCTTCTTACTCAGTGTCACAAATTGTTTTGTACAGAGAATGGGATCAGTGAAATGTTTTGCAGAAAGGAAATATGGAGTTTCTTCAGGAAACAGGGGACGCACATAGAGATAGCTGTGTCAAACCTGGATTTCGGTTGGGTCGTCACTCGCTCCATGTTGCCAACACCCAGAACTCCATCATTAATCATGCAATGTTCAGATTTTATAGCTTCAGCTCCTGCTGCCAGATGACTGCATTCAAACATCAGCCTCATTGTTCCCTGGTTTTGAAAGCTGAATTTTAAAGCAAAGCCCTCCCATTTGCACGGAATAACCAAAAAATATTCTGAAAATTAAAAAACACTGATTTTTTTTTCTTCTCCACAGTGCTCTTTTCAGAAATATGAATAATGAATGATTTTGAAGCATTGTCTGCAGGTACTTCAGAGGCTCAGCTATGGTTCTGCTAGGCGGGATAACAGCATTACTGTTTACTGTCCCTGAAAGAACATACCAGCAGCGACTCTCTGTCAACAATGTCTCTTTTTAACCTGCTTTCCTAAGTGAGGAAGGCTTTTCTAATTGTACTGCCTTTCTGTCCTTCCAGCTGATTGTGAAAAGCTGGTCACCTTTTGAAGCCATTGCTGGCTTCACTTTGCGGCTCAGCAGCAAATGTCTCACAGAAACCAAGTTGCTGCACGTTTTGTGTGACCAGCAGCGGTGGTGGTAGAGGGGACGGGCCCCAAGCAATACTCTCGCGGGAGGAAGAGCTGCAGTGCGAGGTCGGGCGCGACTGTGCCGCTATTCCTGCGCTGCTGCTGGGTGGCAGTTAGGAGAACGGGAGGGAGACAAGGGGTAGCAGAAGCGGATGAGACAGCAGTCTCTGGCACAGAAAATGTCAAGATGCTGTTGGAAGAGGTGGAAAGGGACATGGAGTGAACACTGGCGGCAGTGCTCAAAGGACAGCTTGTTTGCAAGGGGTGTTGCCTCTCGGTCCACATGGCTAGTACTCAAAGCCCTACGGAACCGTTTCTCTTAAGAGGTGAAAACAGTGAAGTGAGTCAGATCTTTTTTCACTTCATTCCTTCGTATTTACAGGTGTCAAAAGCTCTTTTCTGTAAACTTGGTAAAGTCAGCAACAGCTAGAAGTTTCCATGCACACTTTTCTAGCCAGTTCTGTGCCCTGAAGCACTCTTTCTGTTCTCTCCTTGCATCAAACTTGGGAGGTCTCAGGCTTTCCAACTGCCTTCTGCCTCCAACCAAAGGCAGAAAGCTGCCGTGCCCCACAGGGCCGGGCAGCCAGTTCCCGAGGAAAACAGCCTCTTTCGGCACAGTTACTTCTTGCTTAGGACTTGCAAAGCAGTATTTTGTCTTGGGCAACAGTGGCTATTGTTGACACTGCTGTTTCAGAAAGGCGTGTGGTGATGTCTTCCATTCACCAGGACGAGAGGCAGCCACTCCTGCCGTGAGCTTTAACAAGAACTCTGGTTCCCAACACCCCGGGCATGTCCATTAACCATCATTCGTACCTCCGGTGTAACAGCTCCTTTTCCATGTGGAGCCAGACTTAAACCATGATCTCCACCACTTGTAAGGAGGTGTGTGAGGGGGGATTTATTGTTCAGTGGAAGACACTGATGACACTATTACATGACAGGAGAAACAGTGAAGAGAAAAAAGGACTTATGTTCAAAATATGATCCGTACCATGCTCTTAATTGTTCGTTGGAACACGCACACGAGTCACAGGTAATAGATACCCTGAGTTTAGATTATTGTTTATAATAAAATAAAGCTGAAATAGAGGTTGAAACCAGAAGGGGACAAGCACGTTAGTGATGGAAAGGCACCAGGCGGCCGTGTTCTAATTACAGAGGGAAGAGAAGAATCAGATCTCCTTAATTCATGCATTCTGTGCTGAGTACTAAAAGACATCAGTGAAATCCTGCTTAAGGTGAGAGAGTATTTGGAGAACTGAAGACTCATGCTGAGACTCACCAGCAGTGTGCTTAGGTGAGCCAAACCCAACAGAGCTCCGTTTTGGGGCGCTGGGTGGCCTTGCGGGGCCAGCACTGCGGGGGAACCCGCAGCAGTGCCAAGGGAGGAAGGGAAGACAGTAGACACCTCCACCAGTATTTCGCAGCACACTGATTTTTGTTTGCCCCAGCAGAGCTAAAGAAAATTGGTGTTTGGGTTTACACTGGCTGTGAAATGCTGCCGTTATGCCTCCTGAGCTATCTAGACCAAGATGGGATGAAGCCTGCAATTCATGCCATTCACAGGACGTGTGGTACACAGCTTCTAGAGAAAACACCCTCATGGCAAATACCCCAAATAGTACCACTGCCTTGTGTAACTCGCTGGCTGGTCCCTTGCTTGTGGAATGAGCTCCAAATCCTCACGTAAATGTGCAGCACCGTGTCATTACTGCATGCTTTACCCCCCATGCTGTCTCCTCACCAATGGCCACAGTGACAACCCCTGGCAGCTTTTTGGAGGGCTCAGGAGAGCGTTCCCTGACGCTCTTCAGGAACATGCCTAAGGGGAATGGGTCCAGTCTAAAGCACTTGGGACTTCTAGGGAGGGGGTAGCCACAGCTTCTCTGGGCACCCTGTGCCAGTTGGACATAGAGCCACTGACTGCTGCCCTTAGGCTGCAGCCACCCAGCCAATTCCTTATCCACCAACTAGTCCATCCATTTTTGCCTGTATTTGCAATGTCTGGAAGTTATGGCTGGCTCACTAAATGATCACTGCCCTTCAAAACACACTCCAGGTATTTTCCTTTGAGGCTGTGGCTGACATAGCTCCCATTTTGGGGGCTGTTCTGGAGCAGCCAAATCAGCTTCCCTCCTGCTGAACTGTTGCCAGCACCAGAAGTTTACCCCATCCTCCACCTCCTTGTGATGGAGTGTTCCTCTTCGCTGTGGTCTGCATAGCAGCAGCAGTAGCTGGGAGGTTCAGGCACCCTAGTGCCCATTTGAAAATCGGTAAGAGTCGCCCTGTTGTGCAAAACAAGTGTAGGGACATGGAGAGCCGTATGGATAAGTGTGAGAGACCAGGATACACAACATAGATTGAAGTTGAATGAAGTTAAGATGTTCACCAAAGGCTTTATATTAATTCTGTGTGATCTGTATGGAACGTCCATAGAAGTAAGATGAAACAGTGAACAAAGTGACCCAGAACTCCTCATCTATCAGATGTCCACTAGTTCTCAGATCTTTCATGACAGCTTGAAATTATGCCTATGCCCTCCTCTGGGGCTTCTCAGTTTGCTGATAGTGGAACAAACAGTCCTAAAATTAGACTTTTTTTTCAGTTCTTCTGTATAATTTTCTCTGGTCTTTCCAAATATTGGCATCCAGCAGTCCTGGAGTCTGCACTTAGAATTTGTGGTCAAAGACCATCCATCAGTATGCAAGGATATTTGTGAGTTAGTGCTACTAAAAAAGAGACTTAATGGCCCTTTAATCCCCACTTCTTTTTTTAAGACTCCACTACCATAGTATGCTTTCCCCTTGATGGAGCAGTATTTATGCTCCATATTTCACGCATAAAATGCATTCAGTTGTCAATTCAGAACAAAAGTAAGAAGGCAACATTACCTATGAAAATGCTTTAGCTAAATGCTTTCCTCATTGTTCCCAAAAGGAAAAAAATGAGACATGTAGCCGTAATGCCCATCTACAAAATTTCTAATCGTTAGTTTTAGTCATACTTACTAGGTGCACATACACTGCTTATGTTCCTCTGCTGCATGTGGGTTTTCTTCTTACCGCAACACTTTGTGCATAGGACCCTCAGTGACATGCTCAAATGAAGTGCAGCGTTTCCAGAAAGAGGCTCCAGCATATACCCAAAGTGCAGAAATCACAAAGAAATTATTTGCTGTCTACCTGAATGGAATAACTTGACTGTTAAATGATAGAATTTGCAACGATTAATAGAAAAATGGTCTAAAATAAGGATTACTGAAAGACTGTTAAAAGCATTCCTAACAGCGGAAATTGTTGGGTTTTTTTCAGATTTAATTTTCCTGGTTGTTATCATCATCTCTTCAGAAGATGCTTAAAGATGTCCTCTGTAGTCGGTAAGAGAGAAGAGATCTGCAGTGGGAACTGGAGAACTAGCTTTAGTCTGTGACTTCTTCCCTGCCCTCCCCAGTATTTTGCTTTTAACCTTTGCCCAGAGAAGATTTACTAGGCTGTTAGGCTAGAAGGAGCATCTACGTACCCCTGTTGCAGGATCAGCTGTATTTATATGATTCCAAATGTATTTCAACCTGGTTTTAAAAACTGTTGTGACAACTGCATGTTTATTCTTCCACATACGCCAATAAATGTAGGTATCTTTTTAGGTACTTGAACCGGGGCAGCATCACATTAATGCCTCTGTGCACACACCTTTAAAATCCGATTAGTCTTTGCACTGTTACATTTGGCTGGTGACATCATTTTAACTTGATAATATAAAAAGATTTGGCTACTTTGTAATTTGGTTCTACGTACTAAGCTGCTGTTTCACTAACGTCACGGCCGCGCTGCATCCGTATCACCTGCTCTCAGAATTTATACAGCATGCAATATCTGTCTGGGGTCCCGGTTAGCAAACTGCAGGCTGCAAGGGGGAGAACCACGGAAGTGGTTCTTGGGTATTGCAGCGTTTGGCACCCGGGGCCTGAAGGTGTGGCAGCCCAAAGAGCTTCGGGCACTGAGGTGCGGAGACACTTCTGCCTGTGGCGTTCTTTAGGTGCAAGCTTAGGGCACTTAAGGACGTTCACACGTCAAGAGTCAGGCAAGTCCTGAAGGCGCCGTCAATCCTCACAGACCTTTGCCTGTGCATCTTTCCCCGTAGACGGGCTAGAGCTCCACAAAGAGTCCGTAGATCTTCCTTAAAGGTTTCATAGGTGGGGGTTCATCTTTTCGCTATATGCGCAGTGTAAAGTCAGGATTTAGAGAGAAGATTGTCATCTAGTGTGCCTCTGAATAAGGAATACATCAGAGCTTTCGGGAATCCAGTTTGGTTTCCAATCCCGTAGCTTAAGATTTAATAGAACTTACTGAAAGCTTTTCGGTGGGGACAGATGACAACGGGTAAACTATGTCTTAAGGAGCACTCAAAGTTTTAAAGCAAAAATGTATTTGTAATAAGAAAAGGAAACATTGTCAAGAGATTTAGAACTGTCTTAAAAACAACGAGCTTGTGATTTTAAACAGATCTTTGAACTTGCAACTGCCTGGCAAACTGCGTATGCAAATCCATTTTTGTACATCTTCATACTCTTATGGTGATTGATATGAAACTTTATGGGGAAAACATCCAGAAAGAGCTTTGAATGTTTGCACAATGCAGACTTCTGTTTACCTAGGAAAATAGCTATTCTCAGGCAGATTTTTATTTTAAAGGCAAACACTGTTAAAGCGATAGGAACACACAATATGGAAGCTGTGAGTTATAGAAAAGGAAGCTCTGGAAAACAAACATTTTCATATTTCTGAAGCAGCATCAGCAACTGGGGGAACTAAAATCAAAGGTCTACCTAGAGGAGTCTGCAGGTCACAAACAGAGGCAGGTCAGCAATTTACGGAGTACCGTGTAACCAGGGGCTGGTCTCCAGGTGTTGCTCTGAACTGCTGTGACCAGGACATTCTCTGGCTTCTGTCACAGTGGTTCAGAGAGTGACTTTTACACCTTACCTTCTGGTCACCAACTTTGAGCTGACGACACACAGATGCAAGGCTCTTTGTCCATCATCTGCTCTCCAAACCACAGTAAATATGACAGAAGCAGACGAGCTGCTATTGACACTTCCTTGTTATTTAACATGTCAGAGCCCTTCAAAAAGAGTCACCTGTTGAATTAGTGACAGTCTTATTTATTTTATTCGTATAAAATGTAGGGACACTAAGAACTGCTTCAGGGATTGTTGAAGACTGTGAGCTCCTTTCTTCTCCACTCCAGTTTGCTGGTGGGCCCACAAAGCCCCAGAGATGCTGCCCTGGGCCAGAGAAGCTGTACAGGTCTCCGTAGTGAGAGGTAGCCTCAAATTGTGCAACACTCCTCAAGGCTTTGTGGGATTGCACACCTGGACTTCCTTCCACTCTGCTTCACTTCTCATTTCTGATGATGGATTCATCAGTGCAGCTGCTAGCGGTGAAACAAGCTTTTGTAATCCCTCCTCTCTATAGACATTTCATGGGAGCAACAAGTTGAAATTGTGCCTGCTCCCAGTCTCTTCTGCTATTTTAGTTTAAATGACTAGCGTTGTGTTCTTCTGTGACCTGTCCTGGGGGACTGCGAAAAGACATTAATTTCTCAAGCAGCTGTGCTGCCTGAAGACAGCGCTGTCCCAGCGGCTCAGCCCCACTCGCAGGCTGGAAGTTCCCACCCCCACAGCTCTGTTGGCAGATGGGATCATGCGAGCACTCCCTTCTAGACACAACATGTTAGCCGAGTGTACTGCTCCAGCGGTTGAACTGGGAGAGCAGAGACCTTCACGTTCTGGGTAGCTTCAGCTAACAGCGAGGTCAAGAGAATGTCTATAAATGGTTGCTGTCCTCATTCACAAATAAACATTTCTTTCATTCCTGAACTGTGTACAAATACTGCGGAAACAAAACACCCTTTCAAAGCAGAATCTGGAGCACTTTGTGATACAGACTTCATCAGCTTAGCACTGTTTGTCCACAAGGTCCCCCGATAGGCTCGTCATACAGGAGACGATGCAGGATGTTCCTAACGGCGCTGTTCAGTCAGATACAGCAGAACTGTTTGTAGGAATGGGCGTTACGATGGGCTTTACCATATAGATCTTATTGGCACCAAAAATGCAACACAGTACCCAAAACATAGCGATAACATGCGGCCTTTAAGGAGGTCTGTGCCGTGTCTATGAATTTAAAAAGCAAGCTGTTTGTATCTGTGCTTTATATGCTGGATAGCTGAAATTCCATTGTGATCCAGAAATTACCGGATTATCTAGCAGAAGCATCTTGAATCCTAAAATACATTCCTGAAATCTCAACTGCTCTATCAGTGTATCAGATTCATGTCTCTTCAGTGTAAGAGCCATAAACTCATTCCTACCACAGAGCGTGATTTGTCTCCATATGTAGTGTTGGAGTAAGGAAAAGAGTAATGTTAGAGGCAATTACTTACATAGAAGATTTGTAAGTCAAATGGTCAGCACGCCTCAGTGAGAAGCAAAGTTAAAACTCAATCCGAGCAGCATGTGATACTCAGCAACCTATCAGTTCAGGCTTTTGAAAAAAGATGTGGGAGGAAAATAGCATTAGCTTTTCTTAGGACACTGCACGCATGATGTATTGATTTCACCGGATGAAAAGATGAAGTGGGGTAGTTGCACAACTAAACTTAGGTGTTCATTTGCTGACTGCATAGAAAGCTTCAGGTCTCTTTTTCTTGCCAAAATGAAGTAGGCACTAGATCCCATTTCTCATTTCAAAGAGCCAAATGGTTTGGTTCTAGCAATTACCTGGATGAAGTTAATGAGAGCTCCATCACATTTAAGTCTACCAATGAGTTATTGAATAGCTTGAGTAAGTCACTTGCTGACCTTTTTCCGCTTGCATTCATAATTGAACAGATGTTTGCCTTCATATGACAATATGGAGAGCCTTGCTGTTAGAGCAGTTGAGAATGGCATGATGAGGAGGTGGTTAAGAAACATCTGTGGCTGAGAAAGCCTAGAAAGCTTGGAGAGTACTTTGGGAAGAGTCTCTCTAACCACTAGGCTATTGCGTAAAAAGATAGAAAGTGCCTTTCTGCTTCAGGGTCTTCAGGTTCTGCCTGGTGACCAGCCTAAGGAAGTCACTATCAGGTGCCTGATATTGGTCAGACATGCATGGTGCATGCACACTGTGCAGCACGCAGGGATTTCTGACCAGCATTCCACTGAGCAAGCTGCTCAGCAGATATCTAGGCTCCCTATCCAGTCTCAGACGTTCCAAACCTTCTCACTTTTTGACCTCACAACAACCTTAAGGGAGGCAAATCAAGAGCTGAGTCTGAATACTACCTATGACCTACCTGCCTTGTTTATGGCTTTACAAGTCTTTCTTATTTTATTGATAAAATGAGCTGCCAGTATGTAAGGTACCGCCTCAGTAGTCCTTTGTGAAGAACAGGTGCCTTTCCCCTGCTAAAGCTACAGCCAGTAAGAATACCGGGTCCACCTAGCACAGGAGTTCTGGAAAAGATAAATAGCTGAAGCGTGGGTGTACTCTGGTCACCAGCCTCGGAGAAAACAGGTGCCCTCCTCTCCCTGCCAACAGATCTGCTACTGCACAGGAAAGAGTTCAGCTTGTGTTGAGCCTGAAGGAGAGCGTGTGCACCTAACTGTGCCCTGCTGCTGGGGGCCATCACAGTACGTTGTGAAGGTCTGGGATTTGGTTTACCACCTTGAGGATGCTCATGCAGTGTGACTGATGTCTTGAGCTGCCTGCTGCCTCCTGGCGCAGCTTCAGCAAGGTGGAGTGAAGAAGGTATAATATCTGAAAGGTCCTTCGTGTGATGCACTTGGGAGTTGGAAAAGGAGCTGAACCCAGATGTCCAATTTCCCAGACAAAAGTATTATTTGCTGAGCCAGCCTGCAAAAAGGCGTTGTTGTTGTCACCACCTTCTTGACAAGAACACTTGTGTGTGAAAGATGCGGGCACACTATTCTTGGAACTAGATTTATTGTAAGTATTGTCATTCACAATGGGATCTGAGTCACAACAACAACTTTTCAGCCACAGAATTGCTTCATAAGCTCCACAGAAACATGGGACTTTAGATGAATGAGTATTTTGAACTTTGTTGCTGTTCCATCTGTAGAGCTTGGGGAAGAGCAAGCTGAATGTTTGTGGCACACACTGCTTCGGGTCCCATTTTGAGGTGTGTGGCTCTGCCTACATGCTGTACATGTAGTCCGGAGGTCTAGATCTCACTTGTAAGATAGATTTTTAGTGATTTGAAAATCAGATTGAATCTAGCCTTTAGGCATGCCAGTGCCTAATGCTTGCACATTGCATCTCAAATACAAGAATTATTTAATGAGAATTCTACTTTTTCTGGCAATCTGGTCTTTTTTGTTCAAGGAGGCTGAGATTTCTGCAGAATACAGCTATTTAGCTTGTCAACAGTACTTCTCCAGGAACAAAAAATGCACCCCACCCTGTTCTGGAAAGTGCAGTTCTTTTTTCTCACTTTCTACAGTGTGGATCACAAATAATAACTGGTTTTAGCTCATCCGGGCTTCTTTCCACAGTAGGAAAGGCCATAGGGTGAAGCCATTTGCTACCAAATAGATTTGCCATAATGGATGGCATAATTGCAAAAAATTGTCCTCACATACCCTGCATGTGTATTATTTGGACAAAAACGAAAATGGTTTTGGGTTCACACATGTATGCATTTCCTCGTGGGAATAAACACTGCTGTGGACAGTTAACAGTTCTCCATGTTCACTGTCCCTGACTGATATTTTATGGCAAAGCCATAATCTGAGAACTCCAAAACTTAACTGTGACTAAAACATTTGCCTTGTAGTGTGCCTTAGCACACTGTGACTGTGGGGATTCATAACCAGTACCTCGGAGCCCACTCCTGACATTGACACAAGACTTGCTGGAGGCATCAGTTTACCAAGTCTATGTTTTCTATACATCGTGTATGCCATGACCAAACAGAGCATGAATCCACCATTCCACACACTGGTGTACTTCTGACCTCACCGCTCTTTAGTTGGAATGTGTCTGTTCTGATTCTTTGGCTGACACCATCCTTCCTAAAAAGCGTACTTTTTTCTTTGAAACAAGCACAGCAACAACAGTGACCAAACACCCCATTGTTCCTCCAAAGTCTTTCATTCTTGGCCATCATTTGATTCTACTTTTTTTCCCCCACTTGAGAGAATTTCCTAAATTACCCACATGATTCTCTTAAGTCTTTGCTGTATATAAATACCAGAAGAGTGGAAGCATTAGAAGGTAACAGAAGGGAGTAGCCACCAACATGAAAGTGCTAAAAATAAGTAACACCAAAATTGCTAGATTTCTTGTCATGACATGCTAAAGAGACGTTATGGGCCGGGAGGATGACTAAAGCTGATTGGAGGTTTGACACCTATCGTGTGATACTATGATAAGCAAGCTAGGGAAACATGATCACTAGGAAAATTATTGTGGACAAAAGTGTTTGGAACCAGTACCCAGGGCAGCGTTATCAATTATCGATGAAATGTTTCAGATGGGAATTCAGAGTCACCTGTCCCAGACTTGAGTACATTAATGTCTCCTTCAATGAGCTGCATGAAGAAATGACAAGTGAGCTTACTAAAGTGGCAGCTGCAGAAACTGCCCTTTTGCGGAAACTGGACAGCATGGCCGATGTTAAAAGACAGTATTATGTTTTTTAATACTCTTGGCAAATAAGAGTAGGAAGGACTGGGAAACTGTAGGATGTAGTACAGGAAGGAGAAATAGAGAAGTTGGGAAGGAGTGACCAGGTGCTGGGATCCAAGATGGGGCGTGAACGGTTGTCCAGAGAAGAATGTAGGCTTATAGTGGATCACAAACTGAACACAAAGTCTTACTGTTTTAAAAAAGACTGGTAATATGATGTTAATTAGCAACACAGTCAACAAAACAGGTCAAGTAATCTTGTGGCTCAACTCAGTTTTGGTAAAGCCTCAAATAAAACCCTTAGCTGGGGCTACTCTCCAAAGAAGTTATGAGCTGGCTGGAGAGCCTGCAGGCAGAGTAACAAAACGTCATCAGAGATCCTATAACCTGTCTTTATAACCTATAAAGGCAGATAATAGTCTGCAAATATGTAAAATGCACAGAGGGGAATAATCTGTTCTTTGGGCTCGTGCTAGATAAGACAAGAAATAATGTGCTTAAACTGCAGCAAGAGTGATTAAAGAGAAACATAAAGTAAAACAAAAAAAAGTATTGGCGAGGGACAACGAAATCACTAGAACAGATTGCCTGGGGAGGTGGTGAAGTCTCCATTACTGGAGATCTTTAAGAACAGGTTGGACGTGCATCTGTCTGGAGTGATTGGTTTTGATTAAACTTGATTTGTGGTAAAAAGATGGATTATCTGGTCTCTGGGGCCCCTTCTGGTTTTCTGTGATGCTATTGTTTATCTGCTATCATTGGAGTACTCTTCCCTGTGGTCTTGGCATGCTGTAGGAGACTTAGAAAAGAGTGTGAACTCATTCTTCTAACCCTCGTGGTGTAGTGAACGCTGCCAAGTGTGTGTTGCCATTGTTTACAAATTTTGTAGTCAAGAATGGAGACTAATGAAGTTATCAAGAGTCTCTTGAGTTCACACACGAGGTGTTCCAGACACAGCAGAAGTAGGATAGCTCAGGTGTTTTTGTGAAACCTCAGAATCACGTATCCTTTTGCCTTGCTCTGCAGTTGCTGGCCGGTGCCGTTGTTCATTTTCTAAGGGAGAGTGTTGACGGGTTGTTTGTCTCCTTTGAAACTCTGATACATCCGAAATCCGACTCGCTCCCTGCAGCAGTGTTGGCACAGTATTCCCTGTGAGCTTCCTGTTATCTCTTGCTGAAATTTTGCAAGCTGTAAGAAGGGTCTGGTGTTTCACTGGAGAATTATGGGATGTCTTTATAATTGCCCAGAAAAGTTTGGGATGTTTGTTATGCATTTCTTCTTAGGGGCATCCTAATTAATTTTGTCAGGGGTTATTGCATAATATGACCAGCAAAGACTGTCCGGACTCTTTTCTGTACAGGTTTCTTCTTTATGATGATGTCATGTTCATTCTCAATGATGATAGTTTCTTTTGGGGAAAAAATTAATTAGATGGTTGTAAATACCCAGCCCTTCATCGGATATGTGCAGTGCCATGGTTTATCTTTACATGGAATTGGAGAGAAATGCTGCAAGCCACTTTCAGAATAAAGACCTCTATTTTCTCTTTCTTGCAGTGGAAATATTCTCTGCTCTCTCCTTTTTTAAATTACTGATTTTTGTTTTTTCATTTAGCTTGTCTCATTTGGTATTGTGGAGTGTTTTGCAGACTTTGAGAAAGGCACATGACTTTTTTGCCGGAACGCATCCTAACAGTCTCTTCAGTGACAATGAAAATTTCTCTAGATTGCTCCTCCTCTCCAGCTCACCATTTTCTCACAGTGTTGTTGCCAGGAGTGTAACCATACAGGAGATTTGATTTAGAGTAGAACATACAGCATATGTTCCACTCCAGTCTTCCAACATTCTATAAAAAATGTAAACCTCTGTAAGACCAAGAGCCCAAACTCTATCTTAAGTGAAAAGCAGTAAGATCCAGGACCTGTACGAGCAGTGAATTTTTTAGCAAAATTCTACAACACCAACCGTGCTGCAGATGAGGTTGGAACAGCTTCTTGTGGTCCCCATCAGACTGACTGACTCATGTCAGATCTCCAGTGCTGCATTTGACAGTGCTTTGGGAGCACATTTCCCAAAGACACTCCCAAAGTACCTCAATGATTCTTGATTGCATGCCCTTAGTGATAAGAGAAAACACACAACTTTGGTGCATGCGGGTTTGTCCCTGCACTGCTGCGTAACCCTGTCCACCTTATTTGCTGTCACTGCTGTAAATACCACAAAGCTTCTATTCATTTTGCATTCCGCTAATATATTTGGAGCAGTGATGACTTCTTTGAGTCAGGTTTTCCTGACAGCAGTTCTGTCAGTATCTGCACTAGCCCCTTTGCCCATTCTAGTATGGATTTTGGGGGCAGTTGCTATTTCCTGAATTTCTGATTCTTTTGAAAGGAGACACTTCAGCTGCAAGTTGCTGAGCAGCTCCTCCATCCTGTTCCGTCTGAATTATTTAGGTTGGTTTAGCGTTTTATGCTTTTTGGCAATGTTAACATTTATAGTTTTTCTTCTTGCAAAATAGGATTCGTGACTTTTTTTAGTGATGCCATTTTCCTCGCAGCCTGATTTTTTCCCATTGATCCATTTAATTAGTACAGTTGCTATTTTGTTTTCCCAATCAAAATTCATACAGCTACAACTAAGTC
The DNA here is from genome assembly GCA_013399095.1 of Psophia crepitans. NCBI lineage: Eukaryota > Metazoa > Chordata > Aves > Gruiformes > Psophiidae > Psophia > Psophia crepitans. The sequence continues at coordinate 15,451 of VWZZ01000626.1, forward strand.
CTGTGAACACAGTTGTAGGTCAACTTTACCATTGCATCTTCTGCTCTCTATAAATTACTTTTATGATTTGAAACTGTAAAATCAAAATCAAGACACTCCTTTCTGCTGAGTGAAACACAGGACTTTCTGCCTCAGGGTTTCCATATTTGATGTTTTACTTCTGATCAAAAGATCATAATCTTACAAACACTCAGAACGCAGTTTTCAAGAGCACTTCTGCGTCTTACTTCATGAATAGAATTTTCTTTACTGTGAGAGTCCAAAACTTTTTTTTCCTTAAAGGTTCCACTGCATAGTGGTAAATCAAATTGGTCTTTATGAGCAGCAGCAGCACTTGAAATGTTGGACTCCTAAACCCTGGGGAAAAACAAGAAGTATTTGAGGTCTTCCACTCTCTCCATGAAGCCTGAGCTTCTTTTCTCTCATTAACCTGCTCATGAAACTGTTAGCAAAGATGTCAAGTATATCAATAAAGCAGCAAAGTACTACTGAATAGAAACAACACGACCTTTCCTTTAATGTGTCCGTATGAGAAGGACAAGATACACAGTTTAGCTCACTTCAGAGTGTACGTAGTAAATCCTTTTATGTGGAAGAAGGGGTCCTTCCGTGCTCTGCTGGGATAAAAGCTAACATGTTCCCTGCCATGTAAATCACAGAATCACAGAATCACAAGGGTTGGAAGGGACCTCGAAAGATCATCTAGTCCAACCCCCCCCCGGCAAGGCAGGGCCACCTAGAGCACATCACTCAGGAACACGTCCAGTCGGGTTTTGAATGTCTCCAGAGAAGGAGACTCCACAACCTCTGCACCAGGGCTGCCCTCGCTTTAGCATAAAGATCGTTATCATTCACATGTGAGAAAAGGGAAATACAGCAAAATGCTGGCAAAAAAAGCCAACCTGGCTGCAAGCTGCTTCCCAAAGCTTGCCAGGAAACCGGCAGGAGTTCAGTAACCTTCTTAATGTAGTAAACAGTCAAAAGGGGGAGAAGTTCTGTTCTTATTGTTGCAAACCAGGGGAGATCCTCTATAATCTGGCTAAACCCACTAAGATGTGCAGGGTTTACAGCAAAGATGAAATTAGTCCATTACATTTTGCTTAAACAAGCAGCTGCAACTCAGTCATTATTACAAACAGATTTGTGTGTGGAAAGTAAATAACTCTGCCAGCGACACCAGAATGAAGCCGAGAGAATAAGTTTTGTGGAGATATTTACTGCTTACTGACTTCTCTGTAGACAGCAAATTTATTTATTTCATAACATCCACTGCTGGAGAGAGGGACAGCCTAATTGCCAAGCGGGGAATCTACTAGAAGTTACAGGGTTGAATCCAGAGCTGATCTCAAAACTCTTGGCGTTTCGATTGTTTGGCTCTCGCAAGTCCTGGGCTGCCTTGCATTTAATTTCGTTGTGTAATAATTTTTTCCTCTTGGTCATAACATTTTAAGACAGAGAGCTAAACTGTGTATCTTGTCCTTCTCAAATGGACACGCTAAAGGAAAGGGTGGTCGGGCATTGGAACAGGTTGCCCAGGGAGGTGGTGGAGTCAC
>VWZZ01000626.1:17093-65348 GCA_013399095.1 Psophia crepitans
TTGTTTTTCCCCAGGGTTTAGGAGTCCAACATTTCAAGTGCTGCTGCTACTCATAAAGAAGAAAAAAATGATATATCGCTGTGCAGTGGAACCATTTTCAGTCTGCAGCAGAATCCAAAGGAAGAATAATTTGGGAATTACCCAGCAAATTCCCTTAGAGATGTTCTAAGGATTAATGCTTTAAGATTTCCTTGGTGCTCAGATATCAATGCTATAAGAGCTGTCCAAGATGGAGGAAGAGCTTCAGTTGAGACCAAGGAGTATCAGCGATCAGCATGGAACTTACATTGTCTTTGTGTCATCTCTAGTGAAACATAATGGATCTAGTTCGCTTTCCACTGCTCCTGACATGTCTTTTTCTAGGCTTTAAATCACATCAATTTTTTCATCAGTGATGGGATTAGGGTCTAGGAGAATGCGGGGTGTCCATTTTGCCACCTCAGTCACCTGGATACAAGACTGAGCCTTTGACACGCTTGGCACCACCTCAGCTAACTAATCCCTATGGATTTGCACATACACATCTGGCTGAAATGAAGCCAACAGCTCCACAGCAGATGTGCCTGAGGGAACAGACTCTTCCCGAGCTGCCTGCGGAGCTGACCAGGACAGAAGAGAGTGACACCTTATTTCCCTTCAAGGAAGCAAGTGGGACTCTGAGCCCACGGTGGGAGCAGATCTGTAGTGTAAGAATGGACATAAGTAATAGAGCACTGCTTTTAAGGTGCACGTAGAACTAGAAAAAATGAAAAGAGGAAAAGAAACTCACTCTGTTCTTTCTTCATGCCACAAAGATAATCTAGAGCTACTGCACTGGTTTGTAAAACGCCTGTGGCAGACCTGTCTCCAAACACAGCTACACTACTCAGTCAGATTGCCTTCCAGTGTCCCTAGTTATCTGCATCACTTGCTTTCTCACGGATTTGAAAATAAATGATTTATCAGTTAAAAAGAAATCAAACATAACAGACACTGAAGTGATTTGATCAGTGAAACAGGCACTGAGGCAGTAATCATGTAAAAGGCATCTGCCAAACTTCCCAGGCAGAGGCTTATGCCACCCCATCTGACCTCACCCCATCCCATCCCACCCCATCCCATCCCATCCCATCCCATCCCATAAGCTGAAGTAAAAAATAACATAGCAAAAAATCTAAATGCTAATAATGATCACAACCCCCCCGATGGACACGGGACAGATGCTTCTAGCACTAGTACAGTCGAACAGAGCGTACTCCGGTAAACATGGCTGCACTGGGCACCGGTCAGATTGCTTTATTCAGACGACCTTGGGTTGCAAAACCATGCCTGCTATGTGAAAAGTAAATAAATAAATAAACAGAAGTTTGCCATGGTTAGTCGATCAAAGCTGTCGTTTGTCACCGTGTCCTCAGCAGAAAGCAATGTTACAACCTACAGACCGGATAGATGTTTGTGTGAGATCTGATGGGAACTGATCATTCTGTAGGCCAACAGGCTGGGGAGGAAGAAACAGATGGATATCAAGGTTTTGCCTTTGCGGACTTTTTCCTCAGTAGCTCTTTGTTATATTTTTGAGGTTTGCCTTTCATACGTCTCATATGAGGATTTCTCAGCCAGTGTTAAGCAATAGCGTAAGAAGCCAGATCAGAAAGGGAATGAAATGGTGTCACAACCCTGTCCTGTGCCATTGTTCCAGCATGGTTATCTTAGAAGTAGATTTAGTAATTAAAATTCAAACTAGAGCAGGTGCAGAGAAAGAATATCAAGATGCCAGGGAAACCAAGAGCCTGATGTACAGACATGAGAGTTACACTCAAACGCAGGCTGCCATGTGGGCGTGAGGTATTTATCTTTAAACTCGATAGCTTGAGGGCTAAAAGAAAGAAAACTTTGTGCATAAATGTGCCCTGTTCGTCTTCCGGAAGGAATAGAAAGGAGGAGGGAAAAAAGAACCCAATTACTTTGTACGATTGTGTGTGACGAATTTCTGAATGGGGTCATATGATATGGTGACAAAAAAAATTAAGAACTATACTTAATGACTTGTGGTATCTCTCGTGTCCTCTGTTCCTGTGAATTTGTGCTACCAGCATGTGCTTCTATTCTGGACCAGAGAGCCTTGAAGCAAGGACTGTCCACGTTTAAATGGCGTGAAATGACTGAGCCTCACCAGTTGCACAAAGCCGCAGTGAGGCTGGAGCTCCTGCTCTGTGACACGCTCTGATGGGCAGAATTGGTGTATCTGTAGAAAGGGAAACATGAATGGTTGTCTCGGCTGCTGGTGTTCCAAGAGTTTTCACTTGCATCTTGATTTTTTATGAAGAAAAAAACATGCAGATACGATCCCTCTCTAAGATCACTGTGACCATGTCAGAAAAATTCAGCAGTCCTTCATTATCATCACCTTCCATTCTGGTACCATCGCAAAAACATGTATCGTGTGTCAGTTGGAAAAACTGACAAGAATTGTGTATGGGAAGGAAAATCTGGGGGAGCGTGGAGAGGAAAATACTAGTTCTTGCGTTCAGATAGCCATGTGACCCTCTGAACGTGTCAGGAAACCGAGTTCCCTGACACTCTGGCTTTAATCTTTGAGTTCATTCACAGCCAGAAGTGGGATGACGTGTTTTCACCTTGGGGAGAGCAAACAGAGGAAAAGAATGGGTATGCAGATACTGTGCAGGGGGAGTTGTGTGCTTATGTACGTGTGGGAGAGAGGCACAGTCCAGTCTGATGGAAGGAGACTATTGCTCGCTGGCAACAGGGAATGCTCTCTCCAGTACAAGTGATTTAGGGGTCAGCAGCTGATCCTGGGTGAGGTCCAGAGGGTCAAAACCCAAATAATCTAATCCAAAAGAAGGAAACAGTGGAACTGCAAAGTCGGCAACACAGTGCCTGTCAGCCTGGGACACACAAATACAGTATTATAAAAGCAAGGACTGACTAGAAGCAGAGACATACCAATGCGATGCAAGTCATTTAAGAGAAGAATGCAGAGAGGGGGTAATGCCTTCTTCCCTCCCACACCACCTCAGCCCATCCCCCAGGTACACATATTTTCGTGAAGTTGTCAGTTCATTTTTCGGGCAATTGTTGCTTCCCACGTAAGAGCGAACAGAAGCTGGTGGGTATATTGCATGGGCAGCCAGAGCTTGAAGGGGATGGGATTGGGTGGATCTGCCCAGGGACACAAACGCACCTGTTAAAGGGGAACTTTCTGAGTGCAGCAGTGCCAGGAGCGGGACGTGGGTATGACAGCGCTGGACCCGTGGGAATCATGTAGTGTCTCTGTGTGTGTAACAGGCAAGTTTTAAAATAACGGTTTGAAACTGAGCTGCAGGTCACATCTTCATACCAAGTGCAGTGTAGTGCACAGCAATCTGAGCTGGAAAACAATAAGCTTTCACCATGGTTTTTGCCTGAAGCAAATGTAACTCATATCTCAGAGATATATCGCTAGAGAGAATCCTGGAAAGAACAGCCTGTACCATTATTTATGCCTAGTAGAGGCAAAATAAAATGCAAGGGCTGAAAGCTCGAGTTAGGAAAATGCGATTCGGGAACATGGCATGGATTTTTAATAGTGGGGTGAGCAGCCATTGGAACAGGCTATCAGGAGAGTTGTTAATTTTTCAGCATTTTAGATAAGTAAATCAGGGCTGGAAGCTTTCAGGAAAGATGTCTAGTTCCATGAGCAGTTATTGAGCTTGATGAGAGTTTATTTGCACAGTGAGGCAGACTATATCCTACTGTCCTTCCCTGCAGGTGTTACTGGGCAAAATTGCTACAGCCTGTGTTTCAGAGATCTGGACAGATACTTGCAGCAGCCTCCTTTAGCCTTGAAGAGTACAGGAGGGATATGGGAAAGGCAAAATGCAAAGGTATACTGTTTTGTGCAATTACTGTTCCCTTACAAGAGGCAGATTTTCACCATATCCCCATGAAACATTCCCAATAGATTTTGCTTCCTGTAAAAGAGCATTAATGGCTGTGTTAACTATGCAGTGTAGAAGCAGCTTACAGTGACACACACATAGCAGATAACAATGGCTAGATATTGAAATATTCCTTCCCACAATGCTTCTTGTAAAAGTTCCATCAATGTGATGCAATTTACCTTGTGTTTTACTGTTTACTGAGGAGATTGGCTGTGGTGACTCTCCGAGGAGCCTGAGAGGACCGTGATGACCCAGGTGACTCAAATGTCTTTCTTGCTCCATTAGAAGAAAAGAAACTGCACAACAAAAACTCTCCTTTCTGGGGCCAGGCATGGTTGGTCAATCAAGCACATACACGGGTCATTAATGCACAGATAGAAATTGAGGATTACGGACCTCACAGTCCTAAGCTAATAGCCTGGGGAAGAGCAGAAGTTCTCCTTATCTTGTGTATTAATTTGTACCTGCATGTTTTGGAGTCAGTGGAAATTGCATGGTAGTCATTCTCAAAAACTATTTCACAGGACTAGACCAAAAATCTTTCCCAGTATTTCTATTTGTCGAGATCACTGCAGTCGTGTTTATCCATTTTTAGAATCCATTTTTCAGGGACTTTTAATAACTCTTGCCTTGATGCATTTCCTACTTTGTCGTGTTCGGAGTGTGGGCTGGCTAATGTTGCACCTAGGCAGACAAAGAAGCAGAATTTCAGAGTTTGGAAATACAAAGAACCCATGAAATCATCCATCCATCCATCCATCCATCCATCCATCCATCCATCCACCCATCCCCCAGCCTGTCTATTCACAGATGACATTGTGATGGTCTCTTCTGAAAGGCTGCTGGATGGATTTTTCAACCATTTTCAATAAGAGATAATTCCACTATCTTAAAAACATGTTGCTATGAAGAGTTTCCAGATGCTTACTCTTGACAGTCTGCCCCAGAAGAAAGGAAATGCATCTTCTACCCGCTGTAGGAGTTCAATGGCTAGGAAGACAGCCGGATCTGCCTGCATTCTTAGCCTGAGTGAGCCCTGGAAGGAGCCCTCGGAGAGCCCTCAAAAGAATTGTGAAGATGTGTCAGAGAATGAGGAACGCGCTCCATTTTCCATTATATTTTGTGGGCTGAAGTTTCCTGATTTCGTCCCAGTTCACAGCATTCAAGTGGCAATTTAGGAAAGGTTGAAAACGGCTGGGTTTTCATACTGTACGTTTTCTTTAACACCGTCAGCACATTTCCTTGAAGCCGTGTGTCTAGTCTGTGTGGGTGGCAGTGGAGGAAGTTCTGTTTATATTTAAACTTGTTCTAATCATTAAATTAGTGGAATAAATAAAAGTACAAGTAGAAAGCTCAGAGATTTTAATTTGGTACAGGTATCATTAATGGTTTATTTGCTTTTTGATCTTGGAAATTTTGCCATCTCTTAATAAATAAAAATGCTCTACAGCAGCTGTAAAGAACAATGGGGAGATGAAGACAAAGCCAAAAGCAGTAGAAACTAAGTAGCCCAGGGCAGGTGTTAAAGTCAAGAGCAACGAGCCACGTCAACACACTGTTGGTTTTGACTGACGTAGATGGAAGCGTGCAGCTCGTGCAGAAGGGGAGCCAGCCACGAGAAGTACCGGCAGGCTTTCTGCCGCCGTTTTGTCTGCTATTACCGTAATAAAACTGAATTAAATGACGCCATATAGTTGGTAACAACACAGTGTTCTTGAGGACGAGTGAGGAAGCACTTCCTCACCCAGGACAGAGGTAAGAGGGAGTGAATGAAGCATGAGCCCTAAAAAGCTCGTCATTTCCTTCCTTCCCTGTGACAGAAATGTTTCCTTTGCACAAGTCGGTGTGAGCTAACGCGGGGCTGCTCCCGGGCGTTCCTGCCGGAGCTCGGCCTTGCAGCCGTTCCTGCTTCCAGGGGAGGACCCAGCACGGCCTTCACTGCGGGCACAGGCCTGCGGTCTCTCCGCGTCAGCCTGCGGCCGCTTTAGCACCCTGAAGTCAGGACAGCACCTGCTGGCTTTGTGTATCGGGGTCAAAGGCGGAATTAAACGGGAACTGGTCTGGCTCTTCTTGATCACCTTTAGTCTCTGGTCAGATTGCGTCTTTTGCACTTTTTTTGGCCTTGATTCAGAACAGATGAATATTTGCAGCTTCCATTGTTAGGGTAGAGCAGGCCTTTCTCAGAGGCCTTCACTGCCTGCAGAATATAAAAATATTCCTCTTTCTTGCCTATTTTCCCCCGTATTTCCCACAATCCATATACAACTTAAGCATAGTATTAATGCAGCATTGTTTTTTAAAATAGTCTTGGTTCACAGCATTCTAAAATACGTCAGGGAACCATCTGAAATTTTTGCGTACAGGTCCTCAGATCTGTGCTCACACACCTTTCCTAAACAGCCGTGCCGTCCTGAACAGGCCATTTTACTAAGGAAAAAGTAAAAATGGTTTACCAGGATAGTCAGTGTTTGCTAACGCCTGCAGCAGATTAGAACATTGACTCACAGCTGCTTTACTTCAGTTTTATGCCAACATAACTTTATCAAGAGTGAGAAAGAAAGGAGGCTTTCCCTACCTTTGCCACCGCACCACTCCTTCACCTCTGTTGATGCGCTCAGTCTTTCCATGTCTCACCTCCCATTCAAAGGGATATGTTTCCTCAAATTATTCAAAGGATGTTCATCTAGTTCAAGTTTGTGAAGTACTTTGTCATTCTTGATGGAAAATCTCTAAGTGTTGATGCCATTCCTAATTGTTTTCAGCTTTCTACTATCTAAACTCACATGACTTTTGACTTTTTTCCCCCTGTCTTTATTTCTGTATATATTGGACCTATTCATCAAAATTCATTTAGAAAGTCTGACGTAATTATAGTCACGATTATGAGAAGTGATCTTTTCCTGGTGTTTCATTTTATAATCCTTTGCATATATTGGAAAGAAATGCCAGCTCAGTTCTGGCTTTAGAACAAGTTTTGCACTTGTTTTCAGTCAAACTAACATTCTCTTCTTTTTAGTGTTTTCTTTTCCAAGTCTCAAGAAGAAGTCAGCACAAGTTCATTGTCTAGTTGTCTTTACGTTCTCCAAGGAATCTCAGTAAGCTCTCCTACAGGACCTTGGGGGGCTGGTGGTGGTTTCCTTGCAAAAATCAAAATCTTTTCTGCCTGAACTGTATAAAGGATTCTCTGAGCACAGCTTTGAGTGCTTGTGAAAACATACTGTCAGGTAGGAATAGATGACTGGAAATCAGCTCAAGGCCCAGTACCTTGGGAACGGCAATCATGTGGAGTAATTATGACACTTTCATTCACGTGTTTAGGGGTCACTGAGTAAATATTATCCCTGATTTTCAGTTGGATCAAGCAACTTGACCGAGGCAGACTGGAGGAACTGGATTAAAAGTTTTAACTCTGGTGAATGCTTGGAAAATAATTAGAGGGTATGCCAGGACCTTGCAGTTCCTTGGCATTTTGATTGCAATTTGCAATTCATGTGAAGACTTGCCCAATACTTAGTGAGCAGCATCAGAAGTCACGCTTTGATCTTTGAGATCGCTGCCAGAAGAATTCAAACAAAGGAATTCTCTCTTCAGCGCTTGACAGCTGTCTGCCAAACAGATAATGTTCTTTCCATTCTTCACAGATATCCTAGAACAGTCCCAAGCTGATGATTTGGCAATGTGTAAGGTCTGAGGTTTATTTAGACAGTTGGAGTTCTCTGCAGGCTACAGTGAATATCTAGATCTTCTCCAAGGGAGCAGTTTGCCATCAGTATTTCTCCAGTCCAATCACTGTTATTTTTTGATTGATTAATGGTTGCAATCCAGAAAAAGGATAAATTACTATTGCATAACAGAGTTCATTAACTTAAAAGCACAAGTTGGATGAAGCAATGCTATATAGAATAACTCTTTCCCAATAATCTAAGTAACTTAAAAGCTCAAATTCCTTCATCATGGATTTTCTCTACCAATATTTTCTCATGCATACAGTTGAACCCCATCCATGGAAAGCAGTACAGCTGACACAATGAGTCCAGGGGAACTTGCCACAGCGATGAATTAGTCACGGACCTGTCATGCCAGAGGCTCAAGGAGGAGGTTATTAATCAAGTCTCTCTGTTCTCTGCTATGCCTCAGATAATCTCAGGTGATTTTGGCAGCCTTTCCAGCCTTCAGTTTTCCAACTCGACAAAAATTTTGAAGTCTGGTTGATGAATGGGCACTGTTGTCCCTTGTTGCTACTAAGATATTAGCTCCAATTTCACATTCAGGTATTTTTTTAAATAATATACAGTAGTGATGATTCCATTTTGTATCATAACCTTTTTTCCTCTCTTACTGATGTACTAGCTGCTCTCTGACACGGTCGCCATTTCTTGGGTGTAGATAGCTCAGTTACTGATTTGGGATTGTGTGCAATCCCCTTTGCTTTGCATGCTTTGGCATAAAAATATGACAGATTTGCCTGAAGAAAAGATGAAACAACATCATCGCATGGCCAGCTGATGCCTGAGAACTGGGGTAACAAAGTCTCTGTAGGCATACACAAAGAGCTTCAAAACCCACTACTAATCATGGCATTCTACTTTCCAATTTGTGAGTCTGGGTGTGTGATTGAACATCTGTTACCAACGTGAGCAGTCTCAGTAGCACCCAGCGATGGAAGCTCTACAATAGCATGCTTGCATCTCACTTAGGAGCAGATTCCTCTAGTGACACAGGAGCCAGGGAGAGGTCATCAGTACGAACGCAGAGTACAAAATTGCAAATAGGAAGATAGTACTGATGTTCATTATTTACCAGCAAACCTCCCCAAACAACAGTCAGAGTTCTCAGAGGAACACATTTTCATTATCCTCCGGTTCATATGCTCAGAGCAAGACTTGCTGGGCTGCTTCAAATTTCTGCAAAAAAGATTCAGTCTAGTTTTTGACACCTGCAACGAAACACTTGAAGCAAGTGAGCACGTTGTGCTAGTCACCTGACCTTTTAAACCAGCCACCGGACTTTTTGAAATGCCTGACTTTTTAAAAGACATAGCTATTAAAATACCTTCAAAACCAATCAGAAAATCTGAACACAGGTTTGTAGGAAAGGAAGCAATTGCATTACCTTTTTTTGGAAAGGCGTTCTTGTACTCCACATGCCTGGAGGTCTGAGCTGACCAGGTTGGTCCAGGAACCAGGCAGGTGACATTTCTCTATAGCTTTGCCAACGAACATCTATCTTGATTTGTTCCTCCATGCTGAATCCAATCAAGTCCTGCCTTTTTACCTGAAGAATCTTGGAGCTTCCAACTTTCAAAATACCCTTAAAAATAATAGTTTGTGATACTGAGACTATTTAGCTGGATATACAAAGTTGTGAAGAAATCTCCCATCTGTTTGAGTCCTAAGTCAGCATGCAATAGGCCTGTGCCCCTAAAATGGTTCTGACACTGTCCTGCTTACCTACAGTGAGATGGAAAGTCTTGAGTTTGTTTTGCATCTGTCTGTGTAAATGCAGGTGACATCATCTGATGGACAAATTCATTAATGATTCAAATAGCTAGCAGCCAAGTCATTTGAACTTTTCTGCTAGTTTCCGTCCAAAAACCACGACATACTTTTAGAAGAAAAGCTTATAAGTCAGGACTCTCAATTACTACCAGAGCAAAGGAACAAGTAATGGCTATTTTACAGATTAGAAAAGAACATCTCAAAGCAACAGTATGCAGCATTTTTTAATATTTTACAAGTGAAGACACATCAAAGAATCATGGGATGGTTGAGATTGGAAGGAAACCCCTGGAGATACTGTAGTCCAGCTCACCTGGCCAAAAGCAGGATCTGCTGGAGCGGGCTGCCCAGGGCTGTGTCCAGGCAGGGTTTGAGTATCTCCAAGGATGGAGATTCCACAGCCTCTCCGGGCAACTTGCTCCAGTGTTTGATCATCCTTACAGTAAAAAAATTTTTACTAAGTTTTAAATGTATTTTAGTTTGTGCCCCAAATCCACATCAGCTATAAGCAGCTGCCTTCTTTTCATGTTCCGTTATGGAAGACAAGATGGAGACAAATAAGCAGCACATTTCCCTGACTCCTTGTCCTTTGGCCCAAGTATCAAGCAGCTGCTCTCTTGTTTTTCTTATTTGACTGTCATTGCTACTAATATTAAGAGACAAGCTATCAGCAGACATTTCGTAAGGCATCTTCTGAGGCAGAATGCAAGCTGAGAAATACTGAAGTTCTCAAGTCTCTGAAATGGAGAGATCCAGAGGCTATATATTAGGCAGTTAAAAAAAGCCCAGAGACTAATGCAGAAAGATGTATGGGCTAGAAGTGCTGTGACCATTTCAACAGCTTTATTTATTACTAGCATTTTGGAAGGAAGGACAGAAGTGTAAGCCAGAGGATGATTAAAGAGCGAGCTGGGGAAGTTTAGACTCCTTCAGAATAAATCTGAGTAATGAGCAGCATTTATTATGTCTGCTTAAAGGCAAAGTAATAAGGACAAAGGGTAAAGCTACGCTAACAATTAACTATGAATTCTGGTTTGTGTTTGTGACTGTGCCACCCAGCTACGCCCACGTATGATTTCTATACTTGCTTGCCAGAACAAGTACATTCCAAGACCATGATTTCTGCTCAGGCAGGAGGTAGATCTACACTTAAGCCATTGTCCACAGCTGTAGACAATCAATATGCACCGTGCTTGCAAATACAGATAGTTTTTCCCAAGAAAACCTTATTCCAAACTGCATTCCTTACTCTGATATCTTCCTATCTTCTGCCAGCATCAACTCTGCCAAACGCAACCTCAGCTGCCCCCTCTGCCTACCTGGAAATTTAGCTGGCTGTTTGTAAATCCCTGTCCTGCATTTAACCCCCATTTTCCTGGCAGACTGCAAGCCCAGATGGGGTTTAGCAGATCCAGACTGGTTCCTTCTTTTCAGTATAACCAGGTACTTCCATGGTGCTGCCTGAGGAACATGGTGCTGCTGGGTGAGTACTCGAAGAAACACAGCCCATCCCTTGCTTCTAGTCACAGTACCCCAACAGCCACCATCCTCGCTGTTTAGCGTGAGCATTCAGCACTGGGCATGCCCTGGTCAGAGTGCAGTGCGGAGAGGGTCTTGCTCTCCTGAAAGGCAGGGTACACAAATTAGGTATGTCCTTGCTATGCAGAGTACACCGAGCATTTGTAAATACTCCACAACCTCCATGCACTTCAATTTCCCCACGGATTTTTTTTTACCAAAGGGAAACTCTTCAGATTACCATACTGTTTTATGGAAAGGAAACTGTGTCATTGCATATAACTTGCTCTGTGTTATTGTGGTCTATAGTACAAGTTCCCAGGTAAATATTTTTGTCGTGAGATCTCGAAGATACCTGAGATTAATTATCAGCACTGGATATGTTCTGTCATTCAGAATGATCTTGCTCAGGGGCTTGCAAAGATACTTACATCTGATTGTTTTCAGACAAATGCTGTCATTCACCACAGAAGTTAGTAGTCATAAAGACCAAAATTAATGTCGTTGAGGTGCAGACTCCCCACCAGAGAAGTCATAGCTCACCAGGTAACATGCAAAAAATAGAAAGGTTTCAGCAACATGCTGCCTACCTGACAGAATTTTTTAACATGAAACCACTTGCACATGGTACCAGTCATTTTGTCAGCTGGAGAGGAACATCACTCATGTCTTTACAATCTGCCCAACTTCTTTCATGCTTCCCTGTTGGTTAAGCTCCTGCACAGAAAGCTTCAGTTCGCATTTTAACATCTGCATGTAATTATTGAGCTGCAACAGGTTTCATCACATAACAGAGCTAGCTTCAAAACAGCCTAAAAGTTGTGTTTTGTTAGAGACCGGTCAGAGCAACAAAATTTGCAACAGGTCTTCATCAGAGTTCAAGTGAAGTGCCTACTTGCTGCCTAATACGGATGGAGGTCTGCAAATCACATTATGTTCAGAGGTATCCAGAACTCAGTTTTCCATCTGAGTCTCTCTCAAATCGTTTGCCTGCAAATAATGTCACACGTGATCTTCTCAACATGAGTTATGGTGTATGCTTAAGCAGAAGCAAGTATTCCTCTGTTTGAATTACTGGATTTGTCTTCCCAGTTCAAACTTTCATCCACTTTTCAGACTAAGACCATATGTTTTCTTTCTCTCCCTGTTTTTCTCTGACTTGCACTATTACCTATTAAATTTACAGCATGTTTATGTTGGTCAAAGCTTCAGAACCTACACATGGCTCCCATCCTCCAAGTACTTGGACGAATCGCTCTTCTTTGCAAGATGGTATCTATTGCTGGTGTTCCAAAATGCCAACAAAACTGTAAAGTTTTACTCATCCTGTTGAATTTAGTAGTCATCTTGCAGTGACTGCAACCCAGGTAAATTACAGTATTTGCCTCTTCATTTATTTGCATTCAACCCTGAGCGTGGGCTGGCTATTTTTTGCTGTGCCTTTAAGAAGTTTAAGTGAGAATCCAGTACAAAATTAGAAACTGGATTCCATTTACACCATTTCCCTGAACACAGTAGTATTTCTCTTCTAAAGAGCAACAGCCACAAACGCCCTCTGACCAAGGGAAGAAAATGCTTCTCTTTTCCTCTGTAATTGCGTATACCCCACAGTGCCCAGGGGACCATAGTCTGGATTTTTGGAGGACACCATGAAGTATATGACCTTGCTACCTTGCTTTTTTGGTCAGCGTTTTAATACCAATGCTGGGTCAAGCATCTGAGGACCAAAACCCCTCGAGGGTTCTGTCTTCGGAGCGTCTCTGTAATATGAAAATAATGATACACTGGGGCAGAGAGTAGAAGGGCTGTTTGATCGACACTGCCCTGTCAAATGTGTTATTCTTATTGTCAGTTTATCACATGTGGCTTCTATAAGAAGTCGTGAGTATGTCACCAACTCTAAGATTAAAAAAATCTGTTGCATAGCAGATAGGTTTAGAAATGCTGCAAAGTCAAGAGAATTTTGTGATATATGTTACAGTCTCTGCAAAGGAACATGCCCTTCAAGTTGTATTCAATTAATTTCATAAGCAAAGAGACAACAGAGGACAGAGAAAAAAATTTATAACCAGTTCTTTGTGTAGTGTATATGGCCCATTCCTGCCTAATCTAACGGGGAAAAAAGAGACAATGGCTGGAAGTCACTCCAGAGTCAGAGAGACTTAAATAAGAAAAAGGGACTAATTTTTAACAACAAAGGAATTAAAGCCTGGACCAGACAACCTCAATAAAGAATGAATTTTTCATTCTTCATGCCACATTCTCACTAGGTTTCTTTCTGGTCCATGGGTTGAACTTACTAGGATATGGGCTTTCATCAAATATGAGTTGCTGCCCTCAAGAGAATAGGATTTACAGATTATCCCTCCGGATCTTGAAGATTAGGAATTCATGGTTTGTCATTACGAGAACAGAGTACTTTTAAGTGCTGGATATTTTACATCACTGTTTCTCGGAGATTTTTTTAAACAGGGGTTCCACAACAGATCCATGGAAAAAAGGCAAAGAGAATTCTTAAATTGTATCTCAATGTATCTAAGACCCTTTCTCTGTAGGAAGTTATGGACAGACTTCCTATGCCTTCAACCAGAGAAAAGAAGTAAATATTTTTACTGTTAAACTTTAGCACTTTGTTGTTTCTCATAGGTGGACAGCCTCTGCATAGCCGAAGACGCGTGCAAGCCTCTGGAACAGGCCGGAGGCCATTTAGATGTTTGATGAGCTGCAGAGCAACTTATGATAGTTCCTTCTGAAAATGGGATTGGCAGGGAAATGTTTTTCTGAGATACGCTTGACACAAGCTGGGCATAAAAGAGTTAATAGCTGAGCAACTGCTTTTACACTTCAGCAAGGGTTGACAGCAACAAGAGCAGACAGAAAAGTTTATCAAACTGATACTTGGATGCTCTTTCTTCTCCAGAAACACGGTTTCTCCTACCTACCTAAAGGGAAGAAAAGTCTGAGTGGGGTGATGGGGGCCAGGGATCCCACCCGGGCCCCGTTAGGCTCTGCAAGCAGACAATATCCTACCCTGACGAAGGGTAAAAGCAGTTGCTCCACTATTAACTCTTTTATGTCCAGCTTCTGCTGAGGGTATCTCAGAAAAACGTTTCCCTGCCAATCCCATTTTCAGAAGGAACTATCGTAAGTTCCACAGCCAGAACTTATATGTGATTTGGGGACTATATCAACCTAGGGACTGTGTCGAACAGCAGTGGCATGGTTGCACAGTTCTGCTTTCCAAGGTACTGACTAGAGCAGAACGCGAGGCGAGGGCCGGGCTGCGGCCGCATGGCTGGAGGAGGAGGGAAGCCTCTGTGTCACACTGTAAGTCTGAGTCTGTTTTCCTTTGCAGAACTCACATCGTGATGGAAATAAGCTGCCAGACCAAACTGTATCATGTCATGAAGCTGAAATCCAACTTCTTTTGAATTCGTGAAGGCATAGAAAGTTTTAAAGGGAAATTCAAGTCCTATAAGAAAACAAACGTACATAATCCGCTGCACGTGGCGCTGTTACATACATAGCACTGTTACATATGGAGCATGTATGTAGGTACTGGTGCTGCTTTCCTTCAGTTTACATCAGCTCTCGAGAATTAGACCAGAGATTTGGAAAGGGTGTAAAGGCCACGGACTGAAAACCCCTGCTCTGGAGAGGAGCCTGCCTGGAAACAACTGTTCCTGGAGCGTTTCCTCCAGACAGTAACAAGGCATTCCCCGTGGCAGCCACATGTGTTTCTCACCATCGGGTTGCATTTTCTCTCTTGTTTATTTCAACAAAAATGTCTTTCTTGCTTCTTTGCTGTGTTTTCCTGTGCATGGCCTTGCTGTGACCACAGGCTGCCTTGACAGAAATCACTAGCTGGAACGATGTGCTTTGCCAAGGTTGTCTTTATTTAGACAAGGCTTCTGCTTTCCGAGATCTCTGGTAGGAATGGAGGGATCACGAAGTAACCACGCTGCACCTCAGATTTTGGAGGCTGTGTGGTGCGCTGAGGGGAAAGTGCCTTTGACATTCCTACCTTGTTTAGTTTCTTCTCTCAGTTTATTTACAGGGAAAACAGGAACTTCTGAATAATTTAACAGTCTAACAGACAATAAGGATTTTTTTTTTGCTTTGAATTTCAGCCTGGGCTGTGGACAATCCTTCTTGCTACCAAGAGAGATAGTCAGGGCAGTAGCCTGAACTCAGACGTGCCCCAGACACCCCTTTGCAGAGGAGTGGCAAATGAACTCTGCCTTGATTTTTCCTCCCTTCACTCAATACCAGAACATGGCAGACTGCAGTACAAATTCTGTATGTGTTGAGCATGCATATTGTAATTGTTAGTATTCCAAGAGAGTCTGAAGAGTCTAATACAGATCAGCCTCTTTGAGGCACTGTGCCTGTGGACAGTATTTATAGTGTATTTTTTCAGATTTTGCATTCAGAGAAAAGAAAGGTTACGAACTGGAGATTAAAAGAGCAACAGAAAACAAATTTTCCCAGGCCAGTGGCAAAGGAATGGAGGTTTGGATCCTATCCATTCAACTAACAACCTCTCCAAAATTTATATCGAATGAGCACAATAGATTGACCTAGGTTTAATGTAATAAATTTCTATATGTATTGGTAACATTTTCTGGTTAGCTGTCAAGCCTAAACCAAAGAGCTGAGATGCAAAACAAAGTGTGTATTACAGAATATCTATTTTTTTTAACTGGAAACAGAATTCAGAGTTGTGATCCTCAGTATAGGCTGTGAATTCTGATGAGCCTGTGCAGAATGACAGGAGGAGGATCTATCTGAGCATAGGTGTTGGTTTCATACCCCCATGGAGAGGCTTTAGGATGAATATTTCATCAGTTGAGAATGCATGATAAAAAGTACCGTTAGTCTGAAAGAGGTTAACATCTACTTAGAACAGCGTAGGTTTCATGGGGCTTTCAGCTGCGTACGTTCAGGCATCTCTCCTCATTTCTCTGCTGCGAAACAGTCCTCTGGTGCTCACTTAGTCTTTCCCTTTCACGGAGGTGGGAAATGGGGGCCTCAGACAAAACAGATTATGTTTGGTCAGGTGAGGATTTACATCAGCCGACTAATGCTGCTGATAGCGTTGCCTGTTTAAGACTTTCAGGTGCTGAAAAGAGAGATTTTTGAGCAGACAATTAATTTGTAACGGTGGAGCAGAGCCTGAATAATGGGACGGAATTGCTCTGTTACCCGCTTCAGCCTCCCTGGTACGTTGCCTGCATGCATTGCACCTTGCCTGCCGCTGGGATTTGTAGGTGCCCCCTGCAGAAACACTGTGCCTCTGTGATTCACGCGACACAAATTCATGCCAGGCAATCCATAAACACTAGTGTACAGTCATCATGGAGTGACAGCGTTGCAGCCATACAGTCACAATAAATCGTAATGCTGGGACTACCCTCAAATATATAATTTTCTCACCTGCATGCAAAAGTCAAGGTACAAATGCTACTTTTACCATTAGCTTTGCAGAGACCAAGTGATTGGGCTGATAATGTACATGATTTTGCTTTTAAATACTCCTACATGGGGGGTTGTGACACGCTGGGTCAATTATTTACTGAGGGCCTCTTAGGCTTATGGACAGGACTCAGTGCGTTATTCTGCTCCAGAAGTCCCACTCAGTGTGACTGCCTTTGGACATGTTTGAAAGCTTGAAATATCTGAATTAATAAACAATTAAACCACTCTAACATAGACATTCTGCAGTACAGACTCCGCTGGAAGATCTGTTGAAAAGCTGCCTGCATGGGGTGTCCTGGCTCGTATAACCCTGAGGAACGACCCACCCCCTACTCACAGCAGAGCGATTCCCCCGGAATCAGGAGGGGCGATGCCCGGCCTCCTCTCGGTCGGGGTGATGTGGCTGCTGTTCCCCAGGTGAGGTGTATTAAGGCACTGGTACGAGTCTGCACCTTGCTGGGTGTTAGTGAGAACAACGCTTTCAAGAGTGCAAACCCTAACTGAAGCTTTTCTTTCGCATGTTTAGCAGATGTCCGATACCTTTCCCACAGGCAACTTCTCCAGTGCCTAAAAGGGGCGGAGGTCGCACTGCAGCTTTTCACCCGACAAGTCATCAGTAGGTTCTCCAACCTCTACAAACACACTTTTTTCACAACACTGTTAGGATTTAGCTTCATGGCCCCCCAGCAATATTCCTTCTCTATCAAAAAAGTTGGGGGCTAGAGAAGATCCCCAGACCGGCGTGTGTCTGGACATGCACACACAGACAGCACAGCAGCATTCACTGAATTTCCTTAGGAAAACAGGCTGAAAAAGAGGAGGATGAGGAAGCGCCAGCTGACCTTCCCAAGTCAGTGATTTATGAAATCAGGAAACAAGGAATTAATTCGGTTTGTACTCCAGCATTAAACCAGAATGAAACCTATGTGGGAGTTTAGACTGAAACACAGATAGACTTTTAAAAAAAAACCAAAACCAAACCAAAACCAGACTGAAAAGCAAATGGCAAAAAACCACTCGGAGGGAACCTCTGCTGTTCAGTCCCGTTCCCCGGGAGAGCAGATTCCCCTCCCAGCTGGGCTGTGCCCAGCACATGTGGGGGCTCACGTAAACAAGGGCTTTCCAGCCTGCCAGCCCTAGGGTCTGCCCCGTTTCTCTGTCCGCTTTGGGGCTAGCTGCCTCGACTCCCTGCCGACGGAACGAACACCCGCAGCAGAGAACAGGCAAGAAGCTGGACAGCTAGGAAGCAGAAAGAGGAGCGCTAATGAGGTGCAGCTAATACATTTCTCAAACTCTAAATATGAAGTACACGTCATGGCTGTATCCCTCTTCAGCAGTTTTGGCGTGCTATTTGTTCTTCTCAGCAGAGGAGAACACTTGTCACTGACAAGACATACATTCCCTGACCTCAGCAGATTTTGCTTTAGCTCTTTGTCTTTTAGCCTGTAAACAACTTTGAACACAAGGTGCTTAGATGCTCAACATCTGTGCTACACCCTGCCCAGTGTAGCTGGATGCCAGCAGGGAGATTCTTAACCTTCCTTTCCTCTTCTCACCTCCAGCCTGAACACAACACGAAGTCATAAAGCAGATCCTGTTGTCTTCACCCACACCCACATGCATTAACTCTGCCAAACATGAAGCATGCCCTGGGTAGGGGAGGATTTGGGAAATGCACTAAACGGTTGTTCTTGACCCAAGCCACTGGTTCAGAGGAGAACCCCGTGAGGAGTCACTCCAAAATCCAACAGATATCTGGTGGTCATTCATCCTGCCCCAGAGCAGAGGGTGTTCAGTGGTGTTGGAGCCAGTATCTGATTGCCCCAGTAATGGTCTCATGGTTGGGAAGCTGGGGTGGAATGTCCGGCAGCAGTCAATTGCCTGGTTTCCGACGGTCCATTCAGGTCTGGGGTTGGCACCTTTGCAGGGAAGCCATAAAGAGGGCAGTGCTGCTGCTCCTCCTCTCCGGTCAGCGTTTCCCCTGGCCAGCCGCACGGTGCCAGTGAGCTGGTACCAGCACTAAAAATTACTTTCTATCTGCCATTATATGTAAAAAGGAATCAGCTGCTTACAAACAACCTGGCAGCTGTTCTTCCCTAAATGCTTCTTGACATGCAAGCTGCACAGCGCTGCCGGTGCTTGCCAGGCAGCATGCCTTTCCGAAACATCTGCGTGTCGGCACTTGGGCTGGGACAGAGCAGCCTGGCCCTGTCCCACCCAGCTGCCAGCCTCAGCAGCAAGGCTGAGGGAGGCTGTGACACAATATTTACTTTTACTTCCTTTAGAGCTTATTTAAATCTTCTTGCTTTTCAATGTCAATTGAACATCCAAACCTCTGGAGAGCAAAATGCACATGATACCCAGCATTACCGGAGTTCTTTCCATGAAGAGTACTTTACGTTATTTGCAGCTTTGCACAACAGGTTTTTACTTTCTGTGATATTTTCAAAGGAATTTAAATTTCAAACAAAACTTAAGATTGTGCCTTGTAAGTAATAAATGTGCTCATTAGAAAGTCTTGAAAGGTTTCTGAGATGATGAAGTAAATGAAAAAAAACCCCAATTCATGCATTCAGAAACTGGATATTGCTTTAGCTGTGCAGCGGAGGGCACTGTAAGAATCACGGCTGTACGTCTGTCTGTCTCACGCAGAAGCCTGCAGGGTGTTAGGTTATCAGTTCTGTTCTAACAACAGACACTTCAGTGTGTCCCCTGTTTCCAAACACACCACGATTATTGAATCTCAAAATTGCTCATGTTCTTCTAAATCTAGAACTATGTTTGGTGTTAACTGTGCAAAAATTATTCCTAATGAACTTGTTAGCAGATAAAAGTCCATCCAATCCCATGCAGCTGGAACCAGCACAAAAAGCCTGCGCAGCTATCAGCACGTGTGCCGAGTACGGAAGGAAAGAAGGAACCGCTGGTATCCGGAACAGGGTTTGGGGAACATTCCTTGCCAATGAGCAGCACTGCCCCAGGTGCTTGTCTTCTGTCTGTTCTTCAGTGAGTACTGGATCATACTGGGCATGTACCAGTGTTAGTGAGACTGCTGCTCGTGGAACGAGCTGTTTGGGTAACAGCGCTGCAGTTGCAGCCAACGCAAAACCAGGAATGACCTCAGCACTGGCTTTGCAAACCCAAACTGCTTTAGCTGATCGAAAAGGAAGCGGTAAGAAGGGGACCATGGGAGCGCTCCCAGGTGTACCCTGAGCGTGTGATGGAAAGCTGCTTTTGCAAAAGGCCAAGGCTGGAGCTGGAAAGGAGCTGAGCACATTCAGCTTGTCATGAGGCTGGACAGGGCTCACCGCCAGCCAGAACAGCCGCCGCCAGCCCAGCACCTACCGACAGAGACTAGAGCTGACCTAGGCACTGAAGGGAGGGGCCTGTCTAACGAGAGCCCAGAACTGACCCAGCGTTTCGTTAGAAATGCTTTGCCTTGATGCTAGAAGTACGTGGAGAAAACTTCTCATCCATCAGTGACGGACAAGGAAGATCCCAGTCTCAGTATGGTGAGGGCCAGGGACGCTGTGCCACACCAGTATTGCTGATTTGCTGGCACAGAGAAGTCTCTCTAGAAGGTCCAGGCCCCGCAGAGAAACTTTCGGAGTGGATAGAACCTCAAAATGCTGAAAATTCAATTCAGTAATTGCTATGCACTCTCAGTTGTTTGTTACCTTCCCTTCATACAAACACAATATTCACAATTTCCTCTATTTAATCACATTCATGAGCAGAATTTCAATTGCATCAATTTATTTTTTAAGCACAAAGAAATATTTTAAACCTTTTGTAAGTATGTAAATGGATTGTTAACTTTTACATACGCGCACACAGAGCAGCCACTGTATTCACACCAGAAAGAAACTAGAAGCCAGACAGAAAAAGCAGCTAATACGCTAGTAAGAGCTGGGTTTCGTGCTGTCTGCTGGATGACAACTAAAAAGCCCAAAGTAACTCGTCACATATAGCAAGTTATGACGTGTACCTTACGTAGCAGCATTTGGGAAGCTGAGCACACCTGAGTTCTCCCCTAGCTCTGCCTCTGACAGCATCTGTGGACCTGAGTCCCTCACTTCAGCTCCAGTCAGAATACTGGCAGGCATTAGATGCTTAATGCAGATGCTGCACTCTAATGAGAAGAACAGTCCCACCCCTCTCAGCATCCCTCTAGCTGAGGAGATGCCTGATGTGACCCAGAAGTTCCCTTGGACATGTGTGAGTCTGGTTCTGGGCAAGACACGCTGACCCAGCCCAAGAAGCTTAAGCACCGAAGAACTACAAATCAAATAGCTTCTGTGTCGATTTTTGAAGTGCTGACAGTGCTGACGGTTCTGCTGGCTAACATGTCATCTGAGTGAAAATGCTTGTTCCAGGCAGGGCAGCTATTATACTTGACTTATTCCACTACTGTTAGCTTTATTACTATTATTATACTTGCAATTATTTCCCAACCCGGCGGCATCCAACCCTGTAAGAAAGGACCACATCCACCATGCCTATAGACTAACCTGTCTGGTTATACGCAGACAGGAACAGCTTCCACCACGCCTGTTGATTCTTTTTCTTTTCCTAGAAATGAATGCACGATTTTCAGGGAAAACAGAGTGTGTTGATAGTCTCAAGGACAGGGACATTGCTGGATGTGTGAGGCCCTGATTTCTGGCCCCAGTTCCACTGCTGTTTAGGAATTATCTTAAGTAACAATTGAATAAATCCCAGACTTCTCCTGCTCTATTTTCTGCTATTTTGGTCCATTCTCCATTTTCTAAATGGTCCAAATGACTTCCAAAGTTTCAGTGTACACCTTTTGTTACTTTACTTTGCAGCAGTTATGATCCATCACTGCCACAGATTCACTAAGCACGGGGGCTCTGTGAGTGGCTCTCATCAGACCACAAACAGGCTCTGAGAAACATCCGTTTGCCCTTGTGCAGGGGTGTGTCTGTAAGTGGGCTGCTGGATTCAACCCGTAATGAAGTGTTTTGCTTTATTTTTTGTAATTTGGGTACAAAAGGGGACATTTTGGGTTTCTTTTGGTATGTTTGTTTTTTAAACTTGACTGGAGAGCTATAGAGTTCTAGATCATCCATTAACTTCAAAGTGGTTTTCTTCCTAAAGAATGGGTGGAGGTATTAAAAAGAAAAACAAAAGACCACCCCCCAGGTTATTCCCTGAGCGGGAGTGAGTCATCTGCAAAACTTCAACCACTACACAGCACAAGGTCCTCTCTTTAATAAGTTTCTGAAATAATTTGAAATTTGGACAAGAATTTTCGGTACATCAACTGAATCTCTTGCTCCTAAAGAAAGAGAGGATAAGTACAGGAAAAGACTCTATTGGAAGGATGATTCTTTGTATTTTTAATTAATTTAAGGCTGATAAAATGCACTGGAGTATCGGCCTCCGACAGTCGCAGCTGCCGTTTGAGGTGCAGTGCAGCGATCTCCTACATCTCCACCTGTGGGTGGTGCCGCTTACTGCCGAGGTCTGCCCTAAACATTGTCCTCATTCAAGGGCAGTTGCACACTGGCAGCCTGAATTTGAGATAGTTCCTGAACTAGAATTGCCTTTGAGACAAGACCTCCTCTTTCAGGTCCCTTAATGTACCAGCTGTTTACAAATTCACCTCATTTCACCTAATTCCCAAACTTTTGAGTAGCACGGTAGGGCTCTAACCCTCCTCCAAAAAAAGTAAAGTATCCAATTTAGCTGAGCTCAAAGCAGCATCCTTGACTTCAAAAGCAGCAAGTAGCTGAGGCAGAAATGCTGAGATTGCTGCACCCCAGTCGGACACCGACTTCAAGCCCTGCTGTTGGCAGGAGCCAGAGCAGTGCCGCAGGGCACGGTGCTCCTCTTTGTGGCAAAGGGGTTTTATTAGAGCAGAGTGGCAGCCCTGTTGTAACTATGGCTGAACATCACTCTAAGGTCAGCCATCCTAGGTGCTCTAAAATCCCCATGCTGACTTGGGCTGCCTTGAATTCCTTGTGCTGCTCCAGGGTGTGAGGTAACGGCTCAGGCAGGGAGTCGTTGACTGAAAGACTTTGTGTCGTGCAAGCCCCTTAAAACAAAGTTCATCTTCTAACCTCCCTTGGAGAGCCCCCGCAGTGCGAGGGTCAAACTCGGTTACCTAATCTTCCAAGAAATGCTCTTAGATGTTCAGGAATGACCTCGGTTAGCCCACCCTTCCCACTGTGAGGCTGGTCTGGCGCAGGGAGCAGCTCAGGGCAGGGGCTCGCGCCTGCCGTGCTGTCTGTGCGTCCCTGCTGCCAGGGGAGCCCCGAGAGTCTGTACCTGTCTGCCGCTGAGCGGAGCAGTGCCGGACGGCTGGCGAGCTTGAAATCTCTCTGGTAACTTACAGCCACTGCGGCACGTATTTTGTTCATGGACTCCTAGTGACAACCAGGGGGCAAAGACCAGTCCTGCGTGCTCTCAGCACTGTTTTATCAGGTGATTTTAAGCACCCCCACAGACAGAAATTATACTTCAGAAATGGGTTTGTGAAATCAGTGGCCATTAAATACCAGAAAGTCACTAGTAAGCAGGCGGTAAATTATTCAGAAAAAGCTGTGAAGGGCATGAGGCGTCAGCAGTTCCTTGCTGTTCTTCTTCCAGCCTTCTTTGTCCCAGGTGACTGAGTCTGCCTTCATCTCTTGGCCTCTGAATTGGTTCCTTTGGCAACCCAAAACTTAGCAACCTCAGTGCAGAGCATTGACATGAAAAGTGGGCTTTCTGGGTCAAACCCAACAGGAGGCTTGCCATAGAGGGAGGGATGTCCCTTCCATACTGGTCCAAAGTAAGATTTCCCCATCAGGACCAGAGGATGAGCCCTTTGCATTGCACAGACCTGTTGGGAGTCTGGTGGCTGCCTTATCTGAAGCACGCTCTAGCCAAGATGCTCACTCAGGTTCTCTCCACAATATCGCTTCCAGCTGCTGTGGAGGCCTCTGGCCCGGACACGGGAATGGTAACACTGGGTGCTGTGGCCCAGAAAACAGTGGAGAACGAATTAGGTAACACTAGGAGAGTCAGACCAGAATTAGGCCAGTCTGAGTAAGGGAATATGTCGCAGTGTGAAAACTGGCAGGTTCTGCAGCAGAGGGTTGTAATTGTCTGTGGAAACAACTTCACGTCAGGTGGTATCCTGGAGAGTCCCTTAGGATGCAGCTCACCCCTGCAGTGAACGGAGCATCTGGAGGCCACAGCAGAGCTCAGAAAAACCGACGTGCACGAACACACTCTCGCATTCCCGTCTGTTTTACTAAAGATGGATTGGAAATGCTTTGTGACAAACAGGCGTCTATTCATTCTAAAGTGGTATCCCAGAAGGAAAGCATCATGGATTGTCATTGGCATGGCAGTGCACCAACACCACGTCTCACGACTGACTTTTTCAAAAACAGTTGCATGGAAAATTCTCATGGCATTCATAGTCTTCATCAAACGAGTATTTTCTGGGCTGGCTGTACCAGATATCTGTGACATTAGCAGCATTGTAGACATAAATAATTACGGAATTCTGAGCTACCATGGAGGAAAATTGCCTACCAGGTTGCTCCTAGTTCATCTGGATAGTCTGGTGGCAGACTAATCCACAGACTTCCTCCGGGCAGTTGCCCATCAATCTTGTCATCAAATTGTCCTAATGCTCGGGCTGAGTTAATTGCTTGAATTTCTGGCAAAAAATGGATTATATTAATTTTGGAAAAGGCACAAATCAAACACTGAAATGTGTTTATACTGGTCAAAGACCTGAAATTCCTCCTCACTGTAGTCTGGCAAAAGATGATGCTGTACGCAGAGGAGAGTTGCCATGACTGTGTGTGATAGACATTTAAAGGAGAGAACAGAAGATAGCTGCTTAAAATTCCTATTTGATTTTTTTAAGAATATAATCTCTCTCAGAGTATGTATTGGAGGGCACACACATATCAGACTAGGTTTCTAAATGGGTATTTTAAGACAGTATCTATCGGGTCTGATTCTAAAAAAAAAAGGCTTACCGATTTAATGACTACTGGTAAACTTATGTATCTGCAAGCGTACACATTTACACATACAAGTGTACACATCTGTTCTGAGGAAGGTCTGGAAATAGGAGGAGGCTGGGTCACCAGACTGAGGAAGAGATTTGAGTTGTGGACAAGCAAGAGAAGAGCTGCAGGAGGACAGCCAGCTGGCTGGCGAAGGGCGCAGAGCTGGGGGCACGCCTGGTGCAAGCGGGGAGGAATATGAAGTGAGATCTGGAGAGCAGCGGGGCCAGAGAGCCATTGGAGCGGCGACTGGAGGAGTTGGACCGTTTACAGAAGGGGGTTAGAAGGCACCAGAAATGCTCTAGTAGAAGGGGAGGAGAGGGAGATTCACTTCCATATGGCAGGTAGATATGTAGGATCTGATGAGCAATAAGCTCATGAGGAGACAATGATGTTGGGAACTGCCAGAGACCTGCTGGTGTTCAGCCACTGTGCCAGGCTTGCTGTAGTGATTGGGAAGGGCTGATCACAGAGCGGGAGAGTGGATGAAAAAGCTTGCCCAGAGCATGGGTTGGTGACACAGTTCTGGGGTTGGGTGTTCTGGCAAAGCTTCAGACACCCCAGACCTTAATGGAAATGGAGAGGGAGAGAACAGTGAGAAAGAGAGCAGGACAGGGGGAGATAAATGAGCAGCAGAAAAAGCTAAAGCAACTGAGACTTGCAAGCTTGGACTGAAAGACCTAACGAGAGCTGGAAGGAGATGGTAAAAGAGTGGGTCTGGGCACGTGTTGGCAGTGCTGGGTAAGAAAGCCCGTGAGGTTTCTGCACGTGAGGCCAGCTGTCAGCAGGGGAAAGGGTCCCCTCGCCCCTCACCAGGGCTCTGCAACACACCCCGTGTTCTGCTCCCCAGGCTGGGAACGGCGGGCTCAGGGCCAGGTCCCGATGCCAACTGGCAAATCATCACCTGCTTCACCATCCTCCTTACTAGCAGCTCCTGCCTCACAGGGAGCCCTGCGAGCGCACCGGGGGCGGCGTGGTCACTGCAGCACATTTCCCCGTGCGCTCTGCCCTGTCAGGAGATGGTGCCATCAGCACCTCACCTCTGCCCATGTTGAGAGCTGCCACTGGACGCGCTCCCGGGTTCAGGCCTTTCTGTGTCAGCATTGCGCACACATAACCTTTCACTAAGCAAGGCATTTCGCTCCAGTCTCGAGTGGGTGTTTTTGCGTGCAGCAAGCAGCCTGGCATGGGAGTCTGGTTTACCTTTATCTTCACAGGAACAACCAGGCAGCCACTTCCCCGAAACTGAGTGAAGAATGTGAGCGCCCATTAGGAGAAGAAAAAAATCAAGGACAAGAACGAGCTGCAAAATCCTGGCCTAGACAAGAAACACACAAAGGTTTCCAAGTAGTATTTTTTTCCAGGGGAACTAAATATCAATGACCTGCTTTAACCTGGTTTCTCTGCTAAAATTGCTAATGGGAATAGTAAGTAATGGTGTGGCTGGGTCCTGATACATGGGATCCTGTTCATCAGCAAGTACGCTCAAAGAGCCAACACCTGGGCTTGCTGATAATTAATCCTTCCCGTTAGGAGTGTGTTCCTCAGACAATAGCTTATTCACAAACTTTGATTTTTCTGGGCCTGCTTCCGAGTGCAGAACATGCTCCTTGTGTATTCTCCATGGTACTGATACTGATCTCCACCAAAACAGTCCCAGAAGACTGAAAGTGCAATCACAGCAATGGGCAGAATTACAGTACAGTGCCTCGAAGCCAGGCAGTGACAGCTTAATAGACCTGCAATAAATGAACGGCAAGACAAAACCAATATGCTGTGGGAACCATAAATATGTGATTATGAAGTAACAAACCAGGATTCCCTAAGTGCCAACAACCTTCTGGCATTACATTTAAAAACTGTAAATCTGCCATGGCCCAAGTTAAATAAATTCCCCTCAGTGTATTAAACTCTTTGTTTACAGGGAGGTAATTACACTGACTCTCAGAGCAAGTAAGAGACGCCCACTCCAGAGCGTGTAAAAGTAAACACGGGCGTTTATATTGAGCTGAAAAGCCCCTCTAATGTTTGGGGAAAACTCCCATCTTTGCTGGCAGGAATGGTCTGTACCCAGCGCTGCTGCTTACCTGCAGCCTCTTCCGTGCCGCGGTGGGAACGGGAAGGGGTTAGAGCCTCCCGGTAGCTGTTGATGCGGGCGGGGAGGGATCACGCAGTGCGCCAGCTGTAAACTGAACGGGGAGGTTTTCTGCGGGAGGAGCAAGGTCAGGTCCCGGGAACCGGAGCTAAGGACTTCTGGGTTTTACCCCTGATTCTGACACTGGCATTTTTATGAGCCTGGAGAAAACAGAGAACTTCACCGTGGGTAGATGAAGGATCAGAAAGCTCGCCAACCGTACCAGGGAGCTTTGCAGGTTACTTGGGGTTTATTTTCATAGTGATCTGCATGTGAAAGGTGCTAAGAGATACACCTGATAAGAAAATTTACGAAAGGACTCAGATCAAACCACAGCTGAGAAACCTATACAATATTAGTTGCAAATTCAGTGGGAGCAACAGGAATGGTTCAGATACAAGAAAGGAGTGGAAATAATATAGAAAACCAACTCACTTTTCCATTTTCTGAATACCGTCCCTCTGCAGGTCACGAGGCTGCCGGAGAGTGACAGCAGTAGAGCATTCGCCTCCATCACCGACAGCATTAATTCTTGGGGCTGATGTGTAATTACCAAATGGACTCCCAAGGATACTGTGCAACCGGTGCCTGATACGTGAATCTAGATTTAAGCTGAACAGCGGTGAATGAGCTTAATTACGCCTTTGGGAAGAATGGAAGATGAAAATAAGATTGACGTCAATCTAGTGGTCCTCAGAAATAATGGCTGAATAGAAGTCCAGGTGAAAAGAAAACAAACCAGGCAGTGGAACTGTCTTTACACACATTGGCACAGGACAAATATTGCAGCCGTGCTGAGTCACTGGAGAAGCCATATGAAGAAGCTTAGGGCTGAGGAAGAATCATCACAGCCACACGATTTGGCGAGGAGGTGGAACACAGTGGTGTCGGTTTATTCAGGCTTAATCAGAGATCCTGCCTGCATGTGGACGTTTTCCTTCCGTCTTCCCAACTGCTGAAACCTGCCACAGCTTTGCAGATTCAAGCGTTAGCTCAGGCAAGAGCCGTCAGGAAGTTTGGAAGCAGTTCATCGCCTGGTGGGGAAGCAGAGGAAGGAGCTGCTCCCAGCACACGTGTATGCTCATATCCCAGGCTTGTTTCCCGCAGCTCTGCTGGCGGTCAGTTGTCAGTCCCTAGCACTCAGCTAAGTTCACAGAAAAAATTCCTATGCAGGCTAAAATTAAAGTACTGAGTCATTGCTTAGAGTAGGACTGGGGCCCAGCAAGAGGGCCCAGAGCTCCCCTTTGACACTGCACACTCCTCCCCAGGTCTGATACCTCGTTACGGATAAAGCCTGCCCGTAGCTGATGCTGAACACTGTGACTTGGCCCGAATGGTGCCAGAGACGGCTTTGCAGGGGAAAACCTCTGGGCCACTTTTACAGCTGTGGTGCTGGCTGAGCGGGAGCCCAGCAGGGACGGGGTGCCTCTGGCAGTAGTGGGGAAGGAAAAGCTCAGGGGAGAATCCTCTGGCTGGTCTGGGAACACCACCCACGAAGTATAAAACAGATCCCATGGAGTTTTCCTCAGCAAGGACCTGATGGGCAGGTCTTAGACCCTGAGTAGAGAGAAGGGAGAAAAGATCGACTTTGTTAGGCTGGATTTCCTCAAGGACTTAATAAAGTTCAGCACTCTTCCTGCAGAGGTTTACAATGAAAAAAAAGAGAGAGAAAGAAGAGTCATGACTGCAGAAATACTCCCTGACAAATAAAAACCAGGCAAGGATCTTCCTCACCTGCAAGCAGGAGGAGAGCTGTAAGAATGCATGAAGCCGGAACAGCCCCCTCCAAGGAAAAATCTCTCCCTCCCTGCGGCAGACAGGCCTCTATTTTGCCTCTTGTGTAAGAAAGCAAACTTCAAATAGTGAAAGTGTTCATGTCCGTAACAAAGAAAGGGGAAAACATTCTGCAGCATCCTGGCAGCTCAGACCTGTTTGCAGCTGACAGCTCTACCTCTATTCCGGGAGCTTTCCAGATTTTCCTGTCCCAAGCCCCACACCCAAGCCCACAGCCCTGCCTCCTTTGCCAACAGGCACAGGTATATTACGTGCTACTGGGGCCTGTACAGTCACTTCGGCTCAGAAATCCGGCAAAATGAGAGTTTCTGGTCCCCTTGAACTTACTCTCAGTGACCTTCAAGGACCTCTTGGCAACCCAGCTTTCAGGGGGTTGCATATGTCCTGAAGCCACCTTTGAGTGGTGGTGATTGCTTTTTTTCCGGAGTGGGCATTCTGCCTGGTGCTTTACACCTTCTAAGAAGAATAAGGGTACTCTTAAGGGGAGCAAGAGGAATAGGGAATACTCAGCTCAGAAGTAAATCTGAAGAGAGATGTGTTGTACAACCTAGGAGGAGTGGTACTCATGAGGAAAGTTTTGCGTCAACAGCTAAGTCAATTAAAATCAATTTATTAAAATCAGTTTACTAAAATCAATAAGGGAAAAGGGTTTGCAGAAGTTATGGAAACCTGTCTTCCCCAGTCTGAACTGATTTTCCAATACATTAGAAATCCCATCTCTTTCTATAAGCTGGCTTTTCCTGAATTGCCATCAGCAAGCTGGTAATCTTTTATAGCTGCTTGACCTCTCTCCGGAAAGTGTCCATCCTGCAGAGCAAGGAACTCCTCAACTAGTTTATGCAAACCCTTCCTGCAATTTTTCTGAAACAAGAAGTTGCTCAGATCCTGTTTAGCCCAAGCTGTCTACTTGAGCCTTGATTGAGATCAGAAGCTGCAGGAAATAGAAAAGCCCTATTCTTTCCCTTTCCCACCTACATCATACTCAAATTTCTTTTCTCCAACAGTGCATGCTGGTAGCAGTGGCTTAAAGAGTATTGGCCTGAGCGCACACACTTCCCGATGTGCATTGGCGAAGCGTCGTTCTGCAGAAGTACATCGCCAAGGAGAGTCCACCAGGCACCAGACCTCTCACGGGTGATTTGTAGTTATGGCGAAGCACTATAGAGAATCAGAGACCATTTTGGTTTCCTTTGGAAGTTCTCTCTAATCTGCGTGCCTTAAGAGGCAATCTTGCTTTATACCCAACTCCTTAATTATGACTATATTTGATAAGCACCTTTGCCTTTCCCACAGGGTTGTGGCAGTAGCAGACCTTTCCTCCAGAAGGCTTTACGAGATCCGTTCCAATGCGACTGTACGACACCTGTGTTTCAAGGAACACAAATGGACACATTTGGGAGTGTTTTTCATCAGCACGATCTGCAAAGATGGATTTCCCCCTTATTTCTCCACCGTGGCTGCACACTGGCTGTTGATCTGCTCCGACACATCACAACTGTGAGATGGGCTGAACAAGGAACGCTGTGAAACGTTCTCCAGCCACAACAGCAGCAGAAACAAAATGATGGGATGTGTAAAGGAGTATAAACAAAACTATAAAGTGGTAATGAATGAAACCGAGACTTTAAAACACATGCAGATACCGGGCATAACACCTTCAGCAAGAGGCTAAATTAGAATGAAGAGTAAGGCATATCGTGGTAGGTATTAACGTGCCATTTCCAGAGTGAAGACTGACTCTGGGACAGCCTGGAGTCCTGCGCTGGGCACGGGCAGTGTCACATGGGCAGAGCTGGGTACGACCAGCTGTAAAGGAGATGCAACCAGGTTCTGGACTTGAAGCTGTAGCAGCCACCACAACCACAGCTCAGCGTTGCCTCCGTTCCCTGCTGTCACCAGCCTACACAGGCTGGCAATTTATGAGGGAAGTAAAAGTCTTCCTACATGTTCATCCTAAAATAATCATTATTTTCTGCACTAGAGTTGTATTCTAGGTATTCATAACATATCTTTAAACAACATTCATGCAACATCATCTCTATAGACTTTGAATACTGTCAGAACTTACTTTAAATGAATGGATTTCACTGAGACAAACCCTGTTTCTAACTTGCCTTTCTTTTTAAAAATTTAAAAAATCAGATCACAATAAATTTTTCTATCAGCTGTACCTCAACAACGTCATTAGACTGAAAGCAAACTGATGCTTATTTCAGGATACACTTCGTTTAAATTCTCCAAAAGTTAAAGAACTCTTGTTTGTTTCACAAGAAACTATCTTAGGAACAATGTCACTCTGCAGATCTCAAGGACAACAGGCCACTGTTTCCAACACGTCACGTGCCTAGCGTCAGATGCCTAAGACACATTACATTAGCTCAGTTTGGTGAAATGGAGAACCCTCCACTGCAGCATCTCTTGCTGCAGATTCCAGGACCCATCTGCTAAATAAAAATGATCCCTACACCAGCGTTTTTCCATCCATGTCAGGCAGTGCTTTATGGAAAAGAGTGGGAAGACCGTAGATGCTAAAATCTCATCTGTCCATATATCTCTCTGTCTGTCTATGTACCTGTCTGTATCTACAAGCCACCTGTCTACTTAGGTGTTGACTGGCAGCCTGGCTGAAGGATTTTATATTTATGAGTTAATTTATAATCACTATGTTTCCTCCTTCTTCTAGTGAGGGCAGAAGCCTTTAGCCCCTTAGCCAGCACAACATTTGAAGTAGATCTAGTGACAGGAATCGCAGGCAACGAGCCATTAGCAACATATTGTCCAAATGAGCAACGAATGTAGGAAGCCATCACAGAGACCAATTTTTTGCCTTTTCTTCCTTCACCTGCTCAGATGCAAGAAGCAAATACCGGCAGCTCTGCCAGGACCTTCTGCAGCCATAAAGACGGTACGGGAGCTGTTTTTGTCAAGAGAGAAGGAAGCCAGGCAGCTCGGTGCTGCACGAGCAGTCAGCACCATGGTGGGTTGTCTGGCCAGGGTGTTGCTGAGGTGTGCAAAAGTTCAAACCAGAAAGCTATTAAATTAGATACCAAGACCATGGACAGAAATGCAAGAGTAACTCTGGGTTTGGGGAAAATTCATGCACACCCTCGGGACCTCCTGTTTCACAGAGCAAGTGGAAGCTGGCCAGGACATGGTGCTTTGCCATAGAAAGTGCTCGTGTCTTCCAGCCTGACTGTTGCCAGAGTTTGGTTCCAGGGGAAGAGCTGTTGACAGAAGCAGAGGGGCTGACCCGCTCGAGGGACTGGGGAACTTTATGGAGGGAATTCTGTCTTTTATGCCAGTGGCCTTACACAGAGGAAAAGGAATTTTCTTTCAACTTGAAAAGACAGTTTTTTCATGATAGCAACACCCTAACAAGTCTAAGGAAGGGCAGAGCTGCCATGGAAGGTGTCTTTGTTGGGTGCTTGTGGTTCTTTCATCAGCATTTTTTTGATTTTATTTACTATTATATTGTAGTCTCTGCAGCTGTTGGTCCCCCATTTTCCTCTCAAAATTTACAATTTCACCCAAAATTAATAAAGTCCCACCCTTAAAAATGCCTGGAAGCATTCCCTGAAACTAATTGCATGCAAAACGTCCTTGCGTGGCTGGGAAGAAGATAGAGCTGGATAAGGAATTGTATTTCACTTTGCCAAATTAGCCACCACAATGAAGCCAGCAGTCAGTCAGTAAACATGAGGCAGGACCTGGCACCTTCTTGCAGATAGACAGATAAGACAGTCCAGAGGCAACATGTCCCATATTACCCAATAAGCAGCTAACATGGGATTGCAGTGTCGTTACTGAGGTCTGGAACAAGAGCAGATAGGGTTTTTAAAACATACTTCCTTTGCAGAGATAAAGATTAATTGGAAATACTACCCGCTCTACTAATACCTTTGAGACACAGTGGGATTTTTCAGTGGGACTTTAAATATTTGCTGCCAGACTAGTGAAAGCAACTGATTCCTTTCAGCTCATTGCTTTTCTGAGCTTTTAAATCTTCTCCCCAAGAAGATCACGGATAAGACTTCAATCTTATCTGCAGCACTGTTGCACACTCTGATTCCTCATTCTTTGAACCAGGTCTCTGATTCTTCAGGCTTGGCTAGATTCCACCAACAAGTACAGACGGTTTGGACTCTGCACAAACCTCAGAGCCCAAAAGATTGTGGAGGCTCAAAGGCACGCGAGTGTCTCATTCTCAGACTTCCCTTCCCATCCTTTGTTGTCCCTTGCAGATCAGTTACACTGGAGAGTAAACCCAGCCAATTCAGATTTCCTTCTTGTTTGTCATGCGGCTCATGGACCTAATACTAGATGTGTTTGTGTTTCCAGGTCTAACAACATTACTTATACACAAACCAATTCCATTCTTGTTTGTTCAGATCAGTTTTCTCATGGAGATTGAGTCCAGCTTTACGACAACTAAGTTTTAGGGCCGGAGAATCTGACGAGCTCCAGTGGATGTGCCGCAGGATGGTGACACTTCTGTGCCTGTGAGACGAAAGCACCTGACACGTGGGCACAGTGCAGAGTACAAGGACGGCAGCTGGACTGCTCACACCGGGGTAACTGTGCAGGGCTGTCTTGTCTTATAAAAACCACAATGCCCCCAAGCACTGAGGCCATTAGGGATTACGAACCTAATGCAGTGTTGTGGGAAGATCAAAAAAGGGAAGAGAAGGACTAACCACCACTAAAATAAAAAGAGAGAGAGCAGTCTACTAGTTTCTCTCTCTTTTTTTTCGGCTGCCAAAAATTGTACAGGCATTTATTTACCTTCCCCTTTTCCTGTGGTAAAGTCATGGACATCGAGGGCGAAAATCAGCTGCTTGGCTTTACTGTGGGTCACGGTTTAACCCAGCAGGCAGCTAAAACAACCACACAGCCATTCGCCCACTGCCCCCAGCAGGAGAGAATTGAAAAAAAAATGTAGAACTTGTGGGTTGAGGTAAAGACAGTTTAATAGGACAGAAATGGAAAATAAGAACAACCACCACCACAGAATATTACACAACACAAGCGATGCGCAGCGCATTACTCACCACCCGCAGACCACTGATGCCCAGCTCGCTCCCGAGCCGTGGCCAAGTCCCCGGCCAGCATCCCCCCAGCTCTATACGGAGCGTGTTGGCGTATGGTGTGGAATATCCCTTTGGCCACTGGGGTCAGCTCTCCTGGCTGTGGCCTCTCCCAGCTCCTCGTGCACCCCCAGCCTCCCGGCTGGCAGGACAGGGCGAGAAGCTGAAAAGCCCTTGACTAGTGTAAACATCACCCAGCAACAACCGAAACAGCAGTGTGTTACCAACACCATTCTCACTCTGCACCCAAACCACTGCACTATACCCACTGCTAGGGAGAAAATGAGCTCTATCCCAGCTGAAACCGGGACACTGTGATCTTTGGGACATCCACTTTTTGCATTTCCTCTAAACTTCTTTCTCCCAGGCTGAAACGGCTGAAAAGGTTGGTTTGTTTGGGTTTGGTTTGTTTGTTTTGCTTCCTACCACCTGACGACCACCTCAGTTCAGGTCATGTTCAACAGGCAGTACAGATGTAAGGTACTCAAAGCTCAGTCGTGAGGCAGGCCCTGAACAGTGGCGATCCGTTTGGAACAGACTACTCCTTGTTTGTTTCTGCTTTGCTGTATTTTGTTAACACCAGACAGGATTTTGTCTCATGGAGTAAAACCAGATGCCCCGACGAGCTGGTGTGAGCAGCGCTAGTAGAGAGGAAGGAAGCACTAAGTAAT
Organism: Psophia crepitans; assembly: GCA_013399095.1. NCBI lineage: Eukaryota > Metazoa > Chordata > Aves > Gruiformes > Psophiidae > Psophia > Psophia crepitans. The sequence continues at coordinate 51,224 of VWZZ01000626.1, forward strand.
TGGTTGAAACTCTTGGCTTCCCAGAAAATAGTATAAACAAGGTTATCAGACAACTGACACAGATTCTGACACATGGGAATCCCATTTTCCTCCTAAGGTCTGTTTTCCAGAACATGGATGTTTTGCCTAGCTTTCTGTTGCAGATTTACAGACACAGCATTTGTCAGGCAGCTTTTCTAAATCCACGTACCTGGCTTCACATTTGCAATATCTCCAAAAGGTTCTGCTCTTAGCAAAACTGATGGACAGTGCAGAGCTTGTGCTTCAGGGGATCACAGAATGTACCAGCTTGAAAGAAGTGTTGAGTGTGTGTTGATATGCTGGCCTGGCTTTGTTGTACGCCTGGGCTGAACTGCTGCAAGCGAAATCCCGTAACAGCAGTTTTATAGTCTCTGTGGCTCAGTCACAGTTGCCTGTTGGCACAAACAAGACCAAAAAGTTAGTATTTCAGGCTGACTGCGTAGGTTACAACATGACACTGCATCAGTTTATTTTTGAAGGGTTACAACTGTGTCTAGATGGAATTAAAACCATGAAACACAACTCATCAAACCAAGGAGCTAGCAGAGCTACAAAGAAAGGCATGGCTTCCCCAGCACCACCCCTCCCAGCCCACTACGGCCACAGCGGTCCCAGGTTCAGGGGAAGGAGAGACCAGGCACGGGGAATGAAATCCAGTGCTTGATGCACAGGAGCACGAACACCACCACCAGGCTTCCCGTCAGCCCGACCAAAGGCAGCAGCGTGCTGCTTCCACGGGGGTGGGACTGAAGCCCAGTGCCTGGTGCTCACAAGGATGGCAACTCTAGAATTAACCTGCTGGTTAATTGGGGGGGGGCACTAGGCTGGCCAAGACCCGCCACGGCGAGGATAGGTCAGGACTTCAAAACCTGACTGGACAGAGATAGTATTTCTAGTCTCTGCTCTCAAAATAGGGCTTGATATCAAAGGGCCAGATTCCTTAGGGGGAAAAACTGGAAAAGAACAGAATACAAATATATGCAAGTACTGAAGACTTTTCTTGTTTAATCGGGAGCTACAGTAACACCAACAACAACAATGTTCTTTCTTTTTTTTTTATTGGTAAAGCTGCCAGTTTCTTGATGTTTCAGAAAAACGAGACATCTGCCGATAATTTACAAGCACAAAAAGACTCCCCGAATGAACTTGCAACAACAGTTTATGAAAGTACCCAGAACATCACATGACGAACAACAATCAGCTCGAAAAAGAAGGCTTGGGACAGTACTGTTCCAGTTACAATTATGTAAAATTTTAAAGCAAATAAACGTCGCTTGTTGGTTGAGCAAGGCAGAGACCAACACTGCACTCCGCAGCGTTTCTATCTCTGTTCAGTCCACCGAAGGGCAGGAGAGGGGGTGGAACCCTTGTTAAGGGTTTCCTTATCTCCGTTCCCAGCATGCGGCCGGACTCCGGACGTTCAAGTGCAAACCTAGCACTGAAGACTCGAACTTGAGAAGGTTGCTTTGTCTGTTAAAGCCTTTCCTGAGTTTTCACAACATTTTAAAGCCCAGTAAGATATTTCTCAACGGTATATCAGAGCAAGTATTGATTTCACAGTCCTGCTGGTTGTAGAGGTCCTGCTACGTCCGTTGCTCTGTGCACACAGGGCGGGTGCGCCCTGCAGTGCCTGCCGTCGCAGTGCCTGCCGTCGCATTGCCTGCCGTCGCAGTGCCTGCCGTCGCAGTGCCTGGCATCGCAGTGCCTGGCGTCGCAGTGCCTGCCGTCGCAGTGCCTGCCGTCGCAGTGCCTGGCATCGCAGTGCCTGGCGTCGCAGTGCCTGCCGTCACAGTGCCTGCCGTCGCAGCCTTCTTCAGAGCAGGAACCTGTCTGAAATGTGTCTCGGCTCCCTCCTGGCTCCTGCACCCATGCTGCTTTTCCAGGGGAAAAGGGTGCTGGCAGTGGAGCACTGCATGCCCCAGCCTTGCTCTGCGGTCGGGTTAAGGCGTTGCTGAACTGGGCAGCCAGGCCCGAGCCAGGGCAAGCGGCGCTGAGGCCCCAGATTCAGACTTTCTGTGCGAACGGCATGAGATCTACTGGCAAACAGAAGCCTGGAAGCAAAGCGCTTTGCCTGATCCAGCTACCTCCTGCAACGCACACGCAGGCAGACACCTCCTTCCCTTCGGGGGCGCGTCCTTCGCGGGGGCTGACAGAACCGCAGCGTGTCTGTGTGTCTGTCTGTGCCTCTGCGTGTGCCTGTGTGTGCTGCCAAGGCTGCAGTCAGGGCAGCAAAGATAAAGTCTATGAAATAAAGACAATATATCTCTCCCCATGGGAGCAGTGTTCTAGAAATACTGCTCAGGATACAGAACCGTTGGAAGTCTCTGTTGCCTCCTTATGCCAAGATTTACCACCCTATAATGATGTCGCTCACAATTTTTTGTACCATAAGCCAAAACTTCTCAATACTAATTGAAGGGCAGTAGGAGGCAAATCACTGAAAACCTGTTTCACCAGCAGGTTACTTTTGTATGGCAGAAGACCACTTGGTGAACATAAACCCATCCAGCCTCTCAGAGATTTCTTTAAATTGTTCTCACCTCTGTTACGGGTAAGATACTGTATTGCATTGTTCCTGGGCACTTCGGACTCCTGAACAGGAAGATTTCTTTATTTTGATTCACTGGAGACACTTTGGAGACACTATACTACCCATACAGTGATTTTAAGCCAGTGGCAGACTCCTATTAGCAGGACAAAATCTATTACAGCTTTTTATGATGATCTGTCTGTGCCTGCGCCTGAACTCACTGATCTTCCCCATCCTTCAGGTTCTCGACTCTTCCTCTGCAGCATCGCCTGTGTTGTAGATTGCAGTTTGCTGGGCAGCACGAGAAGAATTCAATGACAGTCTTTAAGACTGTCAATCCTCAATCCGTGTTTCCCTGCTGCACTCTGGTATTTCTTACGCTACAGAAGATTAAAAAAATTAGGACGTCAAGGAGGTTGTTAGCTACAGCAAGTGACGCTACTGCCCACAGGCAGTTCCCTTTTGTATGTGAGCACAAGATTTTTCAGAAAGAAGGATGGATGAGGGGACTAAAGGGAAAAAAAATCAGACAAATCAGTTCTCCTCACACGCAGCTTAGACACATTGCCATAGCGTTCGGGAGACTGGCGGTCTCCTGCTGCCTAGCGGCTGTGTTACCAGCAAGCCCTGTGACAGTGGAGCTGTAGGGGTGCCCTCCATCTCCGCCCCTCCTTAGAGCACTCCAGCTGCCTGGAGCAGTGATCAGCTCTGTCCTGAGCAGGGTTTTGCTTCCAGTGCTCCAGGCTGTGTGCGCTGCTATTCGGAGTTTCAGGAAAGGCAAGATGTGTTAGTGTAGGAGGAAGCGTGCCGTGCTGCCTCAAGTTCTAATAAAGAACTAGGAGGCGTTAAACTACTTTTTCGGTCACACAATGCATTTACCTGATGAAAGAATGGACTCCTCAGTGTCCAATTAACAGTGAAAATATGTTTGTGAAGTAAATTGTGCAAAGTCTTAGACCTCTAGGACATTGCATCGGAGTTTTTGTGACCTGTACCGTAACAACGTGCTACAGGTGTGTAGCTTTACTGAAGTTTCCAGCGGAGAATTCCTTTCCTACAGCAGCTCATACGACGATCAGCACAACCTGATCCCCTCAGTCACACCCTCAGCTGAGCCATGACACATCTCTCCTCTATGGTATTCTTCAGAAATGTTACAGGGTCTTCAAATAGCAGTGTTGGAGAGAAGAACCTAAAATGACCTCTGAGACATACTGAGGAAGAGCTGTGCCTGCTAAGATGGGACAAAGACCGGTAACGTCAGAAACTTCAGATAAAGGAAAATGTTCTGACGCTTCCTTGAGATCTTCTGAGTATTCAAACAAGCAGCAACAACCTAACATCAGCTACGTGTTCAGGCCTGGATGAAACGCTGTCCTGCCGAAGGCAGCAGCAGAGCCCCCATGGGCTTCGGTGGAGCTGATGAATCTCCATCAGCCTCTGGTACCTCACCTTAGGCGGTCATCCCTGTCTGGCAACGGAAGCGGCTTTATCCCAGGCTTCTCCCGGCTGTGCACTGGGAAGATGGATCTGTCAGCATTGCTGCCTGGGGCCAGATTTCATATGGGACCTTAGAAGACACAACCCCATGTTGTGACCTCAAACTCTGCCCAAAATGCAGTGGTGCAAGACACAAAAAATGGAACAAATGTGTGTTTCATTAGGAATGAGGTTTCCTAAAGCTCTGGGCACCGCAGTGATTGCCACTGATCAAATGGACCAAGCACTTCAGTCATCTCATTGAGGTGCATGAACAGGCTGTTCTGAAAATCTGTCTCCCATCTGTAAGAGAGGGGAAGTATGTCAGTGACTGGAGGTGGCAGGGATGAATTTGGACAAGGAGAAGAATAACATTTCAAGTGATTTTAACTGTTCCAGAAATGTTACCTAAGGCGTCTGCTTAGTCCTGTATTTAAAGCGAGATCTGTTTCAAAACGTGTGAACAAAAGCTTCTGAAAGCGACCGTGCAGGTCTGCCGCTTTCTGTGCAAGGATGCTGCCGGTTGCTGAGCAACCTGGCGCTGGCCTGATGCTGCTCCTGGGCAGGGGCCGGCCGGTGGATCCTGCCGCATGCCTGGAATTGATCAAACTCATCTTCCCCTAAGTGCTTTCTCCTCGAGAGGTAATGATGCTCAATCAATTCCCCCCGTCGCTGGGACAAGGCATGCAGGGCGACTGATGGACAGAGCAGGATCCTCTCACTAATCCCCGCCATAAGCCTGATGAAAACCCACGGAAGGCAGCGGCTGGGAGCCAGGCAGCCCCTCTCCCAGGAGCACGTGAGGGTTGGGCGTTCCCGGGCAAAAGCAGCGTGAGCGCTGGACAACCAGGAGAGGCACAGGGCAAAGTTAAGCAACCTACGGTCCTAAACCAGAAGGGTGCAACATCCTGAGCCACAAGAGATGTAAGACATTCTTACCTTTCAGAGTTAAAATAGATGGAAGTGAAACCATTTTCTGCACCCATCTGCAAGACAGTTTTTAAAGCCTCTTAACCCCCCCTCATGAACTCACACATCTATCTGACAAAACAAGGCAAAGTTAGTGGTCCAGAATTGATACAAAAGGCCAAAATATGAAAAATTTTAAGAAAAGTGCTACTTCTGTGTAGCACCAGGCGATCTAAGAGTAGCAGACTCAATCAAATAATGAGGAAAAGCTGTGGGTGGTAGAAATAACGAAGCCCTACAGGCTGCGGCCTTGTTAGCGTCTGTAGGTGCTGGCTGGGGGCAGGTCTCTGGGGCTGCCGCTGCACCGGCTCCCTGGAGCCCAAGGGCCCAGCAGCTCCCACCGTGACTCCCCCGGCGACAGCATCCAGCAGGGCTACAGATGAGGTGTCTCTCACCTACCTGCATGTTTCCTGCCCCCACACTACATGATCTTCGACGCTGCTGGATCCTTGCTTCCCTGTCGTAGTTAGGCGAGAACAGTCACGCGGTCAGCACACGCAGCACGAGCACTCACACGCAGGCTGGACGCGCCTTCGGCCAGCCGAGCCGCCTCTGCCCCAGGCGGGGAGCGCGATGCCCTTTGTGCTCCAGAAGCTTTTTGAGTATTTGCCATTATTTTAAAAGCACCACAGAAAGGATTCTTAATTTTCCCATACTGGCTACTGTGCTTGGAAAGGACTTCACTATTTGCACAGTTATGGGGCATCAGTAAGGCAGCTACGCCAGAAAGCGGTTGTCCCTCATAGCAGGGACAGCGCACAAGGAGCAGCACGATCAGGGTAATACTGTAAACATTGGGCTAATGGGTTACGCCGGCTGCTTGCCTCAAGTGAGTGGAAGCGAAACCGTTGAACTGTGTGCTATCGGCCTTATTTTACTAGAGATTAACGGCAAGAAATGATTGATTCTGCTCCTGGCAAGCTCCGCAGGGCTGCGATAACATTTGAGCTCTCAACAGCTGTAGATTTGTGCTCTTAAAGATCACGCGGTGTCGAATTTTTTTCGGGAAACAAAACAAAGGAGCAGCTGTTAATCTTGAGTCTAGAGAGAAATTTTTAATGGAATGTCCCCTATCTATCTGAAAAATGTTATTTGTTGCAGTTCTAAGAATCCCATAGGATATTCTGAGCCAAAGGATTTTATCAGAAAAAGTATTTTCTTGGTGCCTGACGTATTTGACAGCACTTCTTAAATAATCATTTTGGTGCTGAGCCAGCAAAGCACTTAAGTAAACACTTAACGTTAAGCACACGAGTATTTCCTTGATTTCAGTGGGACTATTTATATACTTAAAGATGAAAACGTGTTGAAGTCTTTAGCTGGGCTGGGTCTCTCCAGGTCTCCCCCTGCCCCAACCAGATCTCGCTCTGCTCGTGATGGAGTCGGACCAAGTCCCTGTTCAGCACTGCTGAATCAAGTCCATCATCTTTTTTTTTTTTTCCTCCTTGTGCATTTAAATTGACTTTCTCTGAGCTGAAGGACAAAACGCAGAGTGACATCCACAGATCGAGCCTCAGCCTGTGGTGAAGGGCCCTTACAAATACCTGTAGGGGACTTTAAAATTTACCCTCAAAAAAATATCTTCGAGCAAATACAAATTGCCTCAATACACGCTGTTGAGAGAACGGGGAAATAAAAGTCAAAACCGTATCAAATTCAAATTCAAGTTGAGAATAGGTCATCTCCAAACTACTGCATGATGCCTGACGCAGGAGGAGGGCCAGGGCACAAGTTCTGTTCCACGCTGTTCTCGTGGGACGCTGCGCTCGCCTCCTTCGCTGGGCAGCCCAGGTTTCCGCTCTGCCTGCGGGCGAGCGGCAGGACCCGCGCGGCTACGGAAAGGCCGGCTTTTGGACTCTGCTTCCCCCCGCTCCCGCCGAGGGTTGGGGAATACGACAGAAGAGAGCGCTGGAATTTTTTTATCCTTACTTGACCTGGCAGTCCCGTCAGTGGGAAGAATCCTGCTCTGTTTGTCGAGCAAGCTGTCTGGGCCTGGCTGAGGAAGAAGTACGAAATACCCAGATAGATGGCAACTTTTCTAACCACGACCCATTTGCAATAAGCCATACGTGGAAAAATTCTGGCGTCAGACACAAGAAAGAGCAAAAAGCTGTGAGTGCTGCTGCCAGCCCCGGCACTGACTGCCCGGCTGTGGCCACCAGGCCATGCTGCTGCACAGCCACCACGTCTGGCTGGGGTGGGAAACCGGGGTAGGGAGTGGCACCCCCACCTCCGCTTCCAGAGCTGCTCGGAGCCTCACGCTGAACAAGGTCTTAAAGCCTTTTGGTGCTCAGAAATGGGGAAACTGCAGGAGTGGGAAAAGCAGAGATGCCTGACAGTTTTCTACCTACTGGATCAAAGAGATGAAATTCTAAAGGCTGCAGTCCTGAACCTTCCTGGAATGAGGATTGACCCCTCTGTATTTCCACTGATTTTCCCCTTCACATCTTAGGAATGCAGAGCTCCCCACTGCCTGCCTACCTGCTCCCGCAGCAGGGAGGGGAGAGCCCCCTGGGGGGTGACAGCAGAAGGAGATATCCCATGCACCCAGGGGCATGGAGGGGGGAGCAAAGGTGGTTCTGTGAGAGAAGGTGGGAATTCCCGGCCAGTTCCTCCCAGGGGTGGTATCTCAGCAAATACCACTGATGGGCTGGCACTAATCTGAAATTCTTCCTGGCAGTTCAGTGTTTTGGAGTATTAAAAAGCTGCAGACGTTATTAAAGCCCCCGTGTTCGTTAGAACTGCTTTCAGGTGGACATTCTTACCCACCCTTCAGGTCTGCACCCAGCCCACTGCTCAAACTGGGGAGCTGCCAATTACTTGGAGCAAAGGTTGTAGAGAACCGAATCTTGGCTTTTGAACTGCTAGGATGGGGGGGGGAGGCAGGTACAGGGGAAGATGAACTATTTGCAAGCTCTTCTTCAGACCTCTCCCAAACTGGCATGTCCAAATTCCCCCTGTAGAGCTGCAGTTATGTTTTTAAATTGTCAGTCTTGAAGCAGCGCCCAGTGACCCTCCTGGAGCAGAGAGCTCTCCACGCTTCACGGGCACCGCTGGCCTCCGTGCATCGGTGGTGGTGAGGGGGACAAAGCACTGAAATGCAGCAACGCCTTCGCACAGCAGGTAAGACCTTTTCCCTCGTTGTGCAAGGCCCGTATCCAACAAAGCATGGTAGGCACACGCTGATTTGTAAGCCTCACAGACCTGAACATAACGATTCTTTTGTCTACAGTTAACTGCAGAGGAGCACTACCTGCGATATCAGGGCCTGAGTGACTTGAGATGAGACGGCTACTGCCATTTTCAGTTCCTGATAAAATCCAAAATATTCAAACAAGAGCAATGGTTTTGGTGCTTAACTTGAAATAGAAATTTTACGGACAAGGTTTGAACAAATTTCTTGTGGTTAGTTTAAAAGCAGAAGGTTTAACAGCACTTTGTAGGCTGTAGACAGGCACAATCAGCTCGCTGAAGATGTGTGACTCTGTAGTAGAAAGAAACTGAAAACTGCACACGATAAAATTTTCTGCCTGTGGTCAGCGTGGCAGAAGCAGCTGCCAAATTTCCTACGGCAGCCGCATTCAAGAACAACTAACCCCCCTCAGCTCACTGCTGGCTGCCCTGTAGCACAGCCTGAGGAGCCTTTGCAGCTGCCAATACAATACGGCGATATACTACAGCGCACGGGCCGTTCTGAGCCAGGTTCTAATAGACGGGGTCGCCCCGAACAGCCCTGCAATCGTCTCCTTGGAGTGAGTTCCTACAGCGTGAGATGCTCAGGCTCTAACTCTCGCCTGCCCAGGCACTAAGACTCTGCTGCCAAGTCGTACCCCAACGGTTTCAGTCACGCAAAAGGAAAGGCTAATAAAGATCCCTAGGGAACACAGTGGGGAAAGGCACCCCAAAGGATTTTATGACTGAAGCAACCGCAGCGTATGGCTGTGTGTGATTACCTGTCCCACCACCGGGAACCCCCCTTCCACCAGCGGAGGCCAGTCCCAGCTCTCAGGACAACCGGCCGGTGCTACTGGCGTTTCCTCGTCGCAGTGTTTCACCAACAGGCAGTTCTCTCAGCCAGCGATAATACCACCGCACAAGGATGAGCATCTATTTTGTATCTGCAAATCCTGCCTCTCAGCTGCAAACGGCACCTTCCCCACGTGTCTACGACCTTCTGGTGCCATCATTTCCACTGCGACTACCAAGCGACTGCAGGAAACCCCCGCGCTGTTCTCTCCACCCTGAAAAGCCAGCGCCTCCTTGATCTTTCTAGGGGTGAGCAATGTCAGAACGTCTCCAGAGAGCATTTCATCTGTTATAAAACTCCTCATCTAATTCAGCTGCTTGCAAGGAAAAGCCTCCTCGAAGAGTTACCTCCTCTGACTTTCAAGGGAAGTTGTACGTTCCAGATGAATAAAATCAAGTCTCTGCAGAGCCACTTCCACCGTCACACCCAACAGCCGCAGCAGGTAGTCGGGTCTGCCCGGCTTTTGTCTCCACGGGGTCAGAATCCGTCCCTGAGCAGGCGGACACCTCATTCAGTGGCTTTTTATTTTCTGTTCAATACACATGAGACTCGCTGGTTATCTAAATAACTTGTGTCCTGCCAGGCAGGTCGGGCTAGTAGAAGGTTAATCAATATCAGGGGGTTTAATTCTCTATTTAGAGAAGAGAAACAAACTGCCAACATGGGACTGTATCTGGTTCCACATTACTTTTTTTCAGATTTTTCTTAACGTTTATCACATTGCAAACAGTGAGTGAAATATTCCTTAATTACAGTGTGAGTCTTCCTTTTTTTGTGTGCTGTGTCAGGCTGCATTTAAAATCAGTTAAAACATACAGGCAGAGTTTTAAGATTATTTTTACAGTTAAAGAAAATGCTATTAAATTCTGAGCATGCAAAAACTTTATTATTTGATAGTAAAAAATATGTTATTAGATAAATAAAGCGCTATCCACGTGTAACGCATCGCTCTGGCTGCGCAGGGTCCCTGAGGTCTGCATGTGGATCTCCCCATTCTCATCCCATTTCCACCACAGGACAGGAACAGGAGTTTGCTGCTTTCCCCAGCCCGCGGGCGTGAGTTGCGGACCTGGGCTGGCTGAATGAGCTGAAAGGGACGATTTCTCCTGTCCCTTGAGAGGACACGTGGACATGGCGGTTCAACCGCTCAGTAAACTTCAGCTCGGGGTGCTCGGGCAGCCGCTTCCCCAGGCAAAAGACAAAGATTTCTCAGTGAGCCTGGGAGCAAAGACAGAGAATAATGTGATGTTTTCGTGTTTAATTCTACTTATTTTTATAAACTATATTAAGTTTAGACATGAATCTAGAGTCTCAATTTGGTTTTAAAAATTGGTTTTTAAAAATTGACTTTTTTTCAATTGATATGCATTTTGTTTGTGTCAGTAAACTACTTATGAAACGAAGAAAAACGTGATGTTTCTCTTAAAATTATTTTATGCACTTTATGTATTTTATTGGCAAAATATTTCCTGTATTTGTACCCCTTCACTCACGAACGCACATCTCTCTGAACGCCAGGCATTACCACGCCGATACGCCACTCACATGGGTAGAGCGAGGTGGCGCACCCCCCCACGCCGCACACCCAGAGAAGAGCGGTGCCGGAGCGGGGGGGCGGCGGGGCGTGCAGGACCCCAGGCACACGCCTTCTCGCTGCCGCCTCCACCCCGCGCGCAGGGAAGATGCTGCCAGCTCCCCGAGCCGCTGGGACTGACGTGGTTTAGCGATCAGGCCTTCCTCTGGCTGTGACCCCCCCGCCTCTCCCCTTCCCTCCGCACCCAGATGTGGCAACCTGAAGGAACATCTGCTGCAAATAAGCCCATCGTGCTGCGTTTTCCTTGGAGTCATTATTTTATAATAAAAGCCACGTGTACCTCAGACAGAATGAAACTGCTGAAACAATATCTGTTTCCACTCACGGCTGATTTTCCATCGAAACGATGGGTTACCCAGTCAGGAAAGCGAGTGGCCATGGGGAGAAGGCAGAGAGGGGTGGGGGCGGCGCTGGCAGCGCCTGAGGAGCTGCGGCACAGCAGCCACCGGCCGGGCGACGCTCGGCTTCGCTCTGTCACGACAGCGGCTTCGCTCTGTCACGACAGCCGAGGCGTCCGCGCGCCTCCCCAAACGCGCTGCTCTGCGCTTTTTAACTGCGGCACGTCCAGACCGGCGGGCCGCCCGACGGCTGCTTTCAACGCTATTTACGTAACGGGAAACCATATATTACAATTCTTACACTCAGATTTAATGAATAAAACCAAATAGCTCCGGAGCGTTGGAGAACGCTCCAGGACCTCTGAGACAGCAAAGCAAAACAAACTCCTTCCAGCCCGCCCTAATGTCTCAGCACGGGCCGCAGTGGAGGGCAGGAAGCGCGCGGCCCCAGCCCCTGCCAGCGCACCGGGTCCCAGCGAACGATCCACAGCACGTTCCTCAGCCCGCCCGAAAGAAAAGCTCCGACGCGCTGCCGAGAGAGGCGTTTTCCCGCAGCGTGCCTCGGCTCACACTGCTGCTTGTTCGTCGCCAATGCGATAATCAAAACTACAGCTGAGCTCGCACGCCAAAAAATACACATTTGTGTAGGTTTTGCCTGGTCTGTCCAGAAACCACGCCGATTTTACTGGGTTAAAACGGCGCGCTCTGAGTTTAAGGTCTGAGCTGAGCTTGCGGCTGACTTCTAAACTGTAGAAAGTGATTTTATGGGGAGGATTTAACTCAGCTTTAATGAAACCAGTAAAAGAACTTTGAAACGCTAAAGATTAAGGTTACATTTTCGCATTTGTAAGATAGTAACCGCAACTCACACACCCTCTGTGCGTTAGCAGTGCGGATTCCTCTTCATCAGCCCAGTATAAAGATTGGAATGCCCGAAGCCTTTAACAGCGCGCGCACAGCCGTACACATACCGTGCTTAGCTGCCGGCTGGGGCAAATCCGCGACACGTACGCACCACAAAATCCCTTAGCATTTAATAATTTTTAAAAGAAACATCTGAATACCAGGAAAAGATACAAGATGTCTTTGCAGGGAATAAATAATAATTAAAAAACCCAAACAAAAAAGAAAAACGACCAGCTTCTTCAAATTTATGTGAAGATCTTATCACGAAATTGCTTCTAAACTAATCCCTCTTAACCACACAGACCAGCCGTCAGAACTGCGGCTCTGGCTCTGTAAACTGAGAAGAACATAAACCATTTCGCAGTCTCTCTTTACGTGCATCTGTCGCCATTAGCATCTCCCAAACCTCGGCCGCGAACCTCAGAGTGCGGGGAAATCCACGTACCCGCGCGGGGATGTTGCACAGGGGGAGCCGGGAGGGACGGGGAGCAGCAGCGCAGCCTCCAGCCCGCGCCAGAGCCGGGGGGCACGTGCGAAGGCCCAGGCAGGAAAGGCTGTTTGAACACAAAGTTCTGACTTGTACCGGGGTTTTCACAGCTCGTGGTGCTTTCAGCGCGAACGAACTGAGGACACCTTCCTGGCAGTGGTGGGCCAAACAGAGCTCTTTCGGGGCTCGTCAGAACCGCACGTGTCAATAACCCACCTTGCGTTTAAAACACAAAGCCGTCTGCATCTCCCATCCTCAGCTTTTTTCAGCACTTTTCTCGATGCTAACCACGAGAATCCTCCCTGTGACATTTCCCAGAGCCCGTATCTGCCGCTCCAGAGGTTTGGCAGCCGAGGAGGCTGATGGAGCAACGACACTGGGACGCGCATCCGCCCGGCAGGTACCTGCAGGGATTTGTGGCGACACCTGATTTTCTGGGATGGTTTGTTGGGTTTTTGGCATCATTTACCAGGGATGCCACAACACGATTCAGTTGTGAATCCTGGTTTGTGCCTCTAGGGTTTCGGCACCGTTTCAGAAGCGCGGAGCAGCCTTACAGCAAAGCTCGGCCATCAGCGTTACTGGCAGCTGGCAGGAAGAGTCAGCTCGTGCACTCATCTGTGTCCAGTGAAAAAAAAGGTTCTCTGAACTTTCAGAAAATCTAATTAAGGCCTTATACCAGCTTTTTGAAAAGCGGCGCACACAACCTTACTTCTGCAGGAGACACTTCCCTCACAAGCCCGCCCCGGGAAAAGGCATCCTGCGCGCAGGCTTTTCCCAGGTGCGTACGTGAAGAACAGTCTGTAACGTGGTTAATGTTCGGCCACACAAACGTCCTCCTCGCCCCCCTGGGTTTCTTTGCATCCCTCCAAAGACCTCTCCGACCCTCCCCCGTCGTGCTCCCTTTCCCCACACCCGGAGCCGCGGCTCGCTGCTGCTGCAGGGGCCGGGCTGCACCCGGATCACTGGGCTGGGGCTTCTGGGGTGCACGCAGAGCGGGACCCCACACCCAGCTTCGGCCTGGCTCCTTTCCGGGGATGCAGGGGGGACCGCCGAGACCTACGAGTCTTTAAATAGGCACTGTGCACGTGTTTTACAGTGTCTGCTTTCACCTTTTCAGGTTTTAGCTGTACTTCTTTATTACTTTAGGGGCTATATTCCCTGTCATTAAATCCAGCTCAGTGTTTCACCCACAGCAAAAGCCTTACCAGGTTTCTCCGCTGATGGCCTCCCTCACCCATGGCCGGGAAGCACTGGGAACGGCCCTCCTGCACCATCGGTACCGGCCAGCGGCGAGGCCTGGGGGAGCGATCCAGTCCTCGCCTGGCGCACCAACCCCCTGCATCCCCAGCGACTCTGCGGACGGGAGGCTGGGTTCTCAGGCCACTCCGGCAGTGGGGGGGGACCCTGCCAAATTTTGCTTGGCTGTACTTGGTTTTTTATTTTTATCTTCTATGCCTTGTAAAAATGCTTTTAAAAGACTGGATGTGATTCTTCGTTTTCCTGACTGGCTCCACTTCTCCGTTTGCAACTAATTACTACTTTTTTCCCTTTGTCTCCAAAGGGGTTGAAATTGATGGGCTCAACCTGTCTCAAACGAGTGTGGTCCCATTACCAGGTTGCGTGGGAGTGGTGCCTACTGGAAGTTGCTTTACAGCTGTTATTACAGAACCAGTAAGGGGAGCTCAAGTCTTGTTTATGGTAGGTCCTACACTAATGATGTCTGCTACCTAGGTGTTTTTCACCCTTGCGTGAGCGGAGCGGTGGCTCTGCG